>JAANSM010005399.1:0-10172 GCA_036850725.1 Orchesella villosa | reverse complement strand
ATTAAAATGAATAGTTCGTAGAATTTACATTTAATAGCATAACGGTATTACCTTTCTCTGATCCGCTCTACCTAAAAGTAACTCTGGTCTATCAAACTTTACCAGCGACACAATTTTAGTGCCAGCTACTTGTCCAGTTTCTCCCATCATAATGGAGTTTTTACGAGTCTTTCATAGGGGTAAAAGTGGAAATATTATAAATTCAGAAAGTTAGATCTTGAAACATATCTTTATACAGGATCTTATTTGAAAGATAATTCGCCACAATTTTTATACTATTTCATATGAATGCCTCTAAGGTCAAGTCAATTTTGGAAGGTTTTATAGCAAGGCAATGGTGTTTTAACGTACTAATTTTGTCTACCGTTTTCCACAAATTCCGTGCAATGTGCTAGTAGTTGCATAGAGATTGCTATTCCCCTTTCCACCCAACTTCCGTTCACATTTCGAACTCTTCATCTTTTTCTTCCATTTGTACTCTCACGTACTAATAAAATTAATTGCCGTAAATCATAAATATTATGAAAATTTGTAGGATGCCATGATCATTAAGATGCATAAAAAGAAAAGCAGAATACGAAGGAAAGGAACTAAATCTGCTATGTACATAATATCAAGGTTGCTCCGTTGCTCGTTCTTAGTGCCAGTATATAGTGCCTGGTCCGCTAGACAAGAGCAAAAAATGCTTGTAACTTGAAGTGTAGGTTGTCCATAAGTTTTTTTTTGCACTACCAAGTCGCAATAAAGCCTGTGCACGTACATAGACAGTCATTCCAGCTTCCATCCAGCTGTTAGCACTCATGTCGGTACCTCATTTCATCATTTATCGTATCTTGTTAAGTTGTTAAAAAAGACAAGGTCCAAGGATAGCAAAATACTGTCTGCACTTTTCGTTATTTACGCAATCTACATCATACCCAGTTTGATATTATAAATTATTATAAGCTGCGGTTGCATTGAGAATAAGGAAAAAGTCGAAGATTAATGCATTTTACAACGTCATGCAAATGATTTAAAGCTCTAGAACATNAGCTGTGGTTGCATTGATGATTGAGAATAAGGAAAAACTCGAAGATTAATGCATTTTACAACGTCATGCAAATGATTTAAGCTCTAGAACATGTAAAGTACTATAAGTCATCATATAGTTTTCCTTTCCAGGAAATTATTTTGCTTCCCACATCCAAATAGCTGCTAGTCTTCAGTCCAGTCTTAGTTGGTGTGTTATTTTACTTGTAGAAGTAACTTGATGCCGGCTTTCTGGAGTAAGTTCTTAGAAACTACCAGGCAGTCCTTTATGTTTCAGCATTCAAAAGCTATTAAAGTGACTGCGGCAAGTGGATTAGTAAGTTTAGCACACATTATTTTACCACTGTACAATATACATTCATGTGCAATCGGATTGCTCGTTAATAATCTCGTTTTATTTTTACAGCTATCGATTATCTTAATCACAAGTGTGACTCAAGCAGGGGCGCATATTGGTTATTGTGAAAAGTCTTCATTTCTCAATCGTACAGCAAGAACAATGTCAACTAAGATTCCATGCGCATACATACCGCACGGAGGTGGGCCCCTCCCCATACTCGGAGACAAAGCTCATGTGGAAATGGTAAATTGGTTGAAAAAATTTGTGGGCACATATTTAACTGGTGATAAGAAGCCAACCAGTTGTTTGGTTATCTCTGGGCATTGGGAGGAAAAACTGCCTACAGTCCAATCTGGAGAAACAACAGAGCTCTATTATGACTACTATGGATTTCCCAAAGAATCCTACAATCTGAAATATACACTTCCTGGTGCCACCTCATTGTCCAAACGTGTTGGGGAACTACTGGAGTCAGCAAATATTCCTTACAAGGTTAATAAAAACCGTGGATATGACCATGGGGTTTTTATCCCAATGAAAATACTCTTTCCTGAGGGAGATATTCCTACAATTCAACTTTCCCTAGTGTCCGGGTTGAACCCAATGGCTCACATTAAACTCGGAGAAGCCTTGGCACCCCTCAGGGACGAGGGTGTTTTTATTTTAGGCTCGGGAATGTCTTATCATAATATGAGGGGTTTTAATAATGCTCAAAGTAACAAAGATAGTGATCCTTTCCACGAATATTTGCGAAACTCTCTTGTTAACACCGAAAACTATGAAGACAAGGTAGCAGCATTGGACCAATGGGCTAAGGCTCCCAAAGCACGAGATTGCCATCCGAGAGAGGAACATTTAATACCCCTACATGTCATCCTGGGTACGGCAAAG
Organism: Orchesella villosa; assembly: GCA_036850725.1. NCBI lineage: Eukaryota > Metazoa > Arthropoda > Collembola > Entomobryomorpha > Orchesellidae > Orchesella > Orchesella villosa. Next base: position 7,912 of record JAANSM010005399.1, on the reverse strand, counting down.
CATGACGAAAATGTTGAGGTCAGAGAAGTATTCTATGATAATGTTGCGGGAGTGAAATGCGCAGGTTACATATTCGAGTAAAGGACTGCTGACTGCACTGCTTACATTAAAGATCTTTCAGAATAACTACAATGTACCTACTTAATCGAAAATTGTGCACAATGTATGATTTAAGAATTTGTAACTAACTAATCAATGTCTTTAAGCCAATTAAAAGTAGAAAAATTTGATTTACAAGAAATTCAAAATAAAGATGCGTGTACGCAAAATACTTTATTATTATTGTTCATTTAACTTTATAGTTTGCCACGTGGCATTGAATTATTTATTTAAAATCCAAAATTCCCTAAATTGCATTTCATAAATGTATTTGTAAAGTATTAAAGTTAAAAACATGGTAATAAATCTTTTGAATTTACATTTATGGAATCACGTTTTTTTTCTTAAAAGTATTATAATACGATTTCATTTCTTAATCAACGAGACTATCCATTCCAGTCCTTGATACAGGCCTTCCCCTGTCAGTGCACAACAGGGTTGAATTTGCCATCTTTGTGTTCGGAGGGAAGTCAAATTTAGTCTAAAAGATAGTCACAATCACAGTCACGATCAATAAGACATCAATAAAAGTGTTAATTATCCTTTTATAATAACAACTTACTCTTTAGAAATTGTGGCAGGACTAAGAGAACCTTTAACATCTTGTTTATTAGCGTATATCAAAAATGCAGCGTGTGATAACTCTTCCTGAGCCACAAGTTTCTCCAGCTCACCTTTCACCAATGAAAGTCTTTCCGAATCAGTAGAATCTACAACTAGAATCACAAACTGGAAAATAAAACCAAGACATTATTAGTAAACTTTCAGTTGCCTTCATTACAACAAGCAGTTATTACAATAAAGTTATTTAAAACCCGAGTACCTCAGTATTAGTAAAATAAGTAGACCAGGACTGTCGTAAACTTTGTTGTCCTCCTAAATCCCACATTATAAAGTGGATATTCTTATATGTGACTTCTTCAACATTTGAACCGATTGTCGGGCTAGTCTGCACTACCTCATTCATCAGGAACTGATACAGGATAGTTGTCTTGCCGGCATTATCCAAACCCAAGATGACAATCTTGTGTTCTGAAAAGATGTAAAAAATCAAGTATTCAAGTCAAACGAAACTAGTACATAGTGAGGCAGAGGTTTAAAAGTTGGTGTCCCAAATTTGAAATTTACCAACCTTCATTGCCGAACAGCGACCAAAGTTTTGAAAATAGGATACCCATCTGAATGCATTTGGAGTGCCCTCACAAAACCTATGACATTCGACCCAAGTACGGACTGAGAACAATAAAAATACAAATCTGGATCTCCAAGAAAGTGGAACTGTGGTCAAAACTTAGTTACATGGTCAATCGGATTTACAATGGACAATGGAAGGAATATCTCATTTACACCACCTTTACACTTTCAACTTTGGGTAATGAAACCACTCACTAACTGACTGGTAGTAACTAAAACTAGTCAATTAGCTGTTATAGCTCTATCTTCCATTTGGTATTTGAGTAGTTAGCACCTAAGGTTGGCTCAAAACGTTACACTGCCACTGTACACCGGAAGTGTTGTGTAGTTTGTTTACTATCCAAACCATCAAATACAGACACTGCTGTTTTACTTACTGATTACAGATTACGCAATCACTTTAGTCCAAAAAATCATCACCAATTTGTTGACAAGCTTAATTTGATTTTAGTCATTCATCATAATTTGAACAAGGGGCATTGAGTCATATGCAGCAGAACAACACTGATTTTATTTCGTTGTTTACACTAATGTTTAGACAATCCGAATTCAGAATCTTTCATTTTGACATTGATTTCTAAAAACAGAAAAATATGCCTACTAACACTCACTACATATACCAAAAACACCTCAATTTAGTTGTAAGTAGTAATTGGCTATTCGTCTCTAACACCATATGATACACTACACACATTTATTGAGGTATATTGTGTATTCTGTACACTACTTAGACGGAATTTTATAGCTAATAGTGCACATGTACATAAGTATATATTTATTGGAGACACATTAAATCCCATTAAAGCATTTAATGAAAAAGCATTCCGTCTCTTAAACAGCCTTCATTTTATTACTCCACTATAATCCCTTACCATAACCATAACCATTGACCATACGTAACGTACTTGCCTCATTCTGCTCTCATTTTTCTTATGTTACAACCATCACAAGAGTTCTCATATTTTGTCTAATTCTATCCTGCATACAACATACAGAATAGCAATATGCCGAGTGACTTGCATACGTATGTAATGCATATTTATTGCCCATCTACATTTACATTCTACATCTTTTCTGATCTGTTGGCCTTGTCTTCCTTCTTCTGGTTCTGGTGCAGTGGAGTATAATAGCATACATAGTAGAAAGTCAAATGTACACGGTTGGATTTGGATTTTAAGTCAGCATCTGTTTTTGAGAATCAAGTAGTCAGTATGTATTCCGTTTCTCTGTAATATATCCAACAACTTGGTCATAATGCATAAAGTTAGTAAATGCGTTAACTTGCCATAGTAGATGTGTTATAATATCATAACATAACTGCGAAAAGGAGATGGAGATGCCCCATGCTGTACATGTACATATACATAGTCTTTACTACCGCATTGCACTTTCATAGGACCCAGACAATAAATATGACACTTATAAGGATACAAAGATTTCACATTGCATTGTGTATTGCGTACCATGAATTGTAGTTTTTAGGTAAAACCTTCCTCAAGTGTCAAGTAAAACTGAAACAAGGATGTGAAATGTGAACTGCAATGTAATTATTTCATGTATGAAAGGAGATGTGGTTTATTTAAGATTTTCTTAAAACTATTTTATGCGTGAGTGCGGATGTAGTAGGTATATGCATCTTCAAGATTGTTTTTGTCAAACTGAAAGTAGCAGCATACGACAATAAATGATGAATACAAAGACACTAGTAGATGGATTTTAATGCACGTTTATGGGCCATGCGTTTTATAAATGGAACGAGAGAAGAGAAAGTGTCAAAAGGAGGAGTTATATTGTTTTGCGATACGCAATGATGGGGACCGTTTGTTTATCATTGAAGTAGAAAAAAGGTTTGTTCAATGAGTTCGTGATGCTTTTGAGATTTCACATCGAATGGTTTTAATAGGATAGTATTGAAAAATTTGATGGTGACAAAATGGTAATGCGAAACATTTAAGTGTCACGCAGAATGTGAGATTTTGTACTTTTGTAGCCAATATGTGTGTAGCAAGAATTGCATACAGTATGAGGTTTTATTTATCTCTGCTTGTAGATTCAACCTTCGACTTCTATAAATACATGGAACGTCTAGTATATTCTGAATTATTTATTTGTATTTATGCCAATATCGTACCACAAATATTTATGACGTATGAGAAAATTTGGATAAAAAATCCCAGCCCAAAGAAAGATGGAAGATTGCATTATGAGAATACGCGAGGTTAGATTCTTATTCACGAACATTCCAAAGCATGCAAAATGCAAGCTACTGTTACTGTGCCACATCAATTTTGTCATTCCGGTACCATCAAATTCATTGGAGTTTGAGTAGATGATCAGAGTTTAGAATTCTTAGAAATCAGCGTTGTTTGGGACTGTTCAAGTTTCTAGAATGACAAGCGGTTTAATCACGGTTTAATAAAACATTCTGATGGGTATTCATTTTAAAATATCTGCATCGGGTGCGTTAATCAATATACAATATATCAAGCTACCTCTAGACAAAGACAGCCATATTTACAAACAAAAGGAGGAGCACCGGAGTTTACTGTGCTACATCAATTTTGTCATTCCGATACCATTAAATTCATTGGAGTTTGAGTAGATGATCAGAGTTTAGAATTCTTTTAAAATGACTAAATAATTTTGTTATGCCTAGTTGAGAAAACGTTAATGGTTGACAAAGTTGAGTATTTAAAGCTGAGAACATATTATCCGCGTTGTTTGGGACTGTTCAAGTTTCTAGAATGACAAGCGGTTTAATCACGGTTTAATAAAACATTCTGATGGGTTTATATCAAGCTAACTCTTAGACAAAGACAGCCATATTTACAAACAAAAGGAGGAGCACCGGAGGATGCCCCGATTTAGGATGGAATACCGGAACCCTACCCCGATTTAGGATAGAATACCCGAAACCCTACCCCGATTTAGCATGGAATACCGTAAATGGTAACTAAAAACGATTGTTGATCGTTTGTAGTTAACATTTACGGTAATCCATTCTAAAACGGGGTACTGTAAGCAGCATTTAGCTCCAGGGTTTCCGGTATTCCATCTTAAATCGGGGTACTTGAAGCAGCGTTTAGCTCCAGTCTCTCAGCTCCAGTGTATAATGTCATTTCATTACCTTATCCCCGGTGCTCCTCCTTTTGTTTGTAACTATGGCTGTCTTTGTCTAAGAGGTAGCTTGCAATATATTAACTTTTGTATACAATGCATGACTAGTATTTTAAATCTCTTCTTGAAAATAATTTAATTTTGGTTATCGTTGATAGACATGATAAATGTGTCATAGTCCTGTCTAATGATAATTGCATGCTACACAAAATAATGCTACTTCATATGAAATTGTGAAGCTTCACTGTCCGTTTTATTTCATAATTGTTTGTTTGTTTAAACATCATATATACTTACATCATAAACAACTAAAGCTTACGAGCTAGGTTCTACTTTTTACTAATAATTTCCGAATGTCTTTTCTATTAATATTTACGTGTAGTTCCTTTCTGTACACTAGTAATTTAACTAGCGTAATACAAAGGCCTTATACGATATTTTGACAACTAACCATTAGCACATCCATCGGACAAAAATGCAAGTTTGTTTTCTCAGGTATTCTACATTTGTATTGCACTTTATTTAACAGGAGCAGTTACTATTACTAACTAAGGTTTGCAGCACCGAAAAAATAAGTTTATTTAATTCGTACATATATTCAATAGTACATAAATATTTGCAAGCATGCATGCAAATGTTTTTACTTAAGTATATGGGTAATAGCGTTTTTGTATTTATTGTGCTTCCCAATATGTAAAGTTACTCTTACATTTAATATTACATCCGTTATTTTCCTACTTATGTACTGTGAGCTTAGCTTTTACACTAACGATTTATCATGGACAACTAAAGTAGTAAGTGACAGGCTTGACTACATGTTTTACCTTCTTATTTTTGTGCTGGGACGCTTAATCATTATAATTCTTTAGGTTGCCATTAAAATGACAAACGATTTCTGATGATAACCATTTAAGTACTTATCAAAGTAGAAAACACAAATTCCTTGCGCCAGTTACAGGTTTCTGGTAATGTAGAAATTCTAATTCGGAATGCTACATTGAATGCATTCTCAATACTGCCTTTTGCACCAACGTATAAAGAAAGCTTACGCAGTTAAATTAAAATTGATATGCATTAATTCAATGCATCCCTACAATAAGTTTTCGCAAACATTTACTGTTTTGCGTTTTTTCAACGAAGGGAAAGGATTTTAATTGCGCATAAAATGTCACGTCAAGAGTTAAAAGGAGCTATTTAGCTGTATCTCTCTAAAATAAATGGCATAATTACTTGTAGCTCAGAATCAATAAAAGAGTAACCTAATATTTAAAAACATTTTCATTTAATCAAGTAAAAATATCACTTCGGCGGGTTCGTGAAATAAAAGTTCACAACAAAGCGTAATAAATTCACTTTGTGTATCTCTGCTAGTGTCACCCAAACGTACATATTATTGCTTTAAAAGTTATGATCTTGATCTTGATTAGTGATGGATTGTTTCGTCACATATCGTTAAGTAGGCTTTTAACTAGCCTTTAAGTTAAAGGAATACAAGACACGTTCAGTTAAGGGATTTTGAGGTTGTTTGTAAATTATAACCAGCAGCCAAGCCACTGAAACGCCATTGTAACTGTTTGTAACGTTGATGAACATAAAAATTAACAAGGATATTCGACAGCCCTTGTGACAGACTCAAATGTATTGCTCATACCATAAATTGAGCGTGAGGCATGTGAAAAATATAATATGACATAGCTCCCATCAAAATTTACACTAGTTTCTGGAAATATAACTGAATACTCTCCTGGACGGTTTGATGATGATGGACTGGCGCTCCTATCATTTGAGTCTTCACAATAGTCATGAACATTATTTTTTGGTGAATATACATAAGCAACATACTCATCCAGACTTGAAAAGTCAGCTTTGAAGAGAGCAATCCAATCATCATGAGATGTTTCCAAAGTTGGGTTAATTTTGAAGAAAACTTTATTCTCCTCGTTAGTGTACCATGTTGAGACTTTGTGAAACTCTACTAATTTCTCTATTGTTGGTCTGAACACTTTGATTTGAAACATGGCCGTCACAGGACGATGGTCGCTGGATCTGTAGTTCATGTGTGATTTGTAGGTGAGTCCATTAATTTTCAAAGTCACATTATCATAAGCGTTTGTGTTCACATGATATAGAACCCGGTCCACCCATCCTGGACGTCTCTTTGTGTCATAACTATCCACCCCTGATTCAAATTTATAAGTGGGAGGAAAGGCAATTGCCATTTCACTCAACTCAGAGAATGCATCCCCAGTTCGTCTCACTTTCAGCAACTGATCATGCTTCATTAGGTCCTGGCTCTTTTCTTGGGAAATCATTTCAGCAATTTCTGTTGACGAGTGAGTTCCATCCAAACGAAAATTCAAGTCTCCAAACCAAAAGACGTAGTCATGATAGAGAATGTTCGAAGTCTCTTGTTGAGAGAAAGTTTGGCCCGTCAAAATGTTTCGATAGTCATCAACTCTCTCTTGACAAAACTGATCGTGGGGTGTTAAGTGGCAGTTAACTAAGCAAATTGAACAGCCATGAATTCCTAGTCGTATCGAAACAGCCCCTTTGTTCCCCCACATTCCACCAAATCCCCGACGCGTCCATAATGTTTCCACATCCCTTAAAAACGTTAAATGGCTTCTCTTCAGAAATAAGCTGGTCACGATGCCCTGCATTCGAAGGGTGTGTATTTTAACTAGACCAAGGGGTGAAAGCATATCCCTCACTTTGGCTGTCCAGGGATCATCAAACAATGTATCCCAAACAATATTTTGAGGTTGTGCTTTCACTTCTTGCAATCCAATTACGTAGAGGTCAGGAACATTAATGTATTCGGAGGATGAGCGATTTCCTGATTCTAAGCCAAGTAGCTGTTTAAAATCTTCATCAGAAGCTGGAAACTTTGTACCCACGTTGTAGGTAAGAACGTACACAAGAAAATCTTCCATTTTTACTTGTTGGAAACAATTGTAAGCTACCAAAAGGTACAAATAAAAATCAACTGGAATCAGTCAACGTTTTTCTGCGAAAGTCCATAAAAAAGTTAGTTTGCATTAAGCACAATCAATATGTAACTACTTATATCATATATGTATGGTAAGCACATACCGTCCAAAAAATTCACTGTGCTATAAAAATGTGTCTAAACGATAAGGCTTCAATGTCTTGTCCTCCAGTACCTCAAACTGGCTTCACATCACGAATTCTTGTAGATCATGACAATTCCAACTAAAAATTCAAAACAAAAGTGTGAACTCGGCGAAAAGTTTTGGAAATTCGTATAAACTAAAAACTATTTATAGATTGAAAATGCATGCGAAAAATGAATGCAACCTTACGTTCATCTGTTGCCGTCCGTTTATTGGTGCTGGAACAAGTTGCTCCAAGCTACTAAGCTAGCAGCTTCCTACAAAGTCTTGAAATCTAGAGAAACAGAAAATCAAAATAAACACGTTTGCTCACACGGTTTGTTTCTTTAGACGAATTTCCCGAACTTCCAACACCATGCTTTACAAAC
>JAANSM010005398.1:0-10173 GCA_036850725.1 Orchesella villosa | reverse complement strand
TTACCATTTTCCTTTTCCTCTTTCTCCTCATGATGACGATGATGATAATCATGATGATTGTGTCGTAGCAGAAGAGAGGTTTGCCACTAATACATAATATAGGCTGCTGCGGATTCTATTTTTCCATTCCATTCCATTTTATCCTTTCCTTTCAGATTGGAAAGAAAGAGCTTATGTGGATTGGATGGCTGGGCTGAGTTGAAAACAGTTGTTTTCTCTTCTGCCTCCTCTCCTCTCTCCCACAAATAGTGGACAAGGTGTGTGTGTATGTATATAGCTCAGTGCTATATGACTATTAGGCACGATTAACTAAATAGATGGAGAGATGAAGGAAGATAGGCTTGGTTTGGAAGGGGAGTAGTCTTTCAAATAAAATATGAATGAGCAACAAAAGCAACATCAAGATGGGCGAATGGAATGAGCGAACTAAAACGTCCATGTCCATCCACAGAGACATCATTACAATATGAATGCGCACACATGGATTCAATTTCAAAGATAGGAGACCTGAAAACTCTTGTCCAACGTCCCATATACTCCTGCTCCGAGAGCTAAATTGACGTTGTCGAAAGACAGGATGGAACATTGACAGATAAAAAAAAGATGTTTTCCTTCTGTCAAGGGAAATAATAATATCCTTTCTAATAATAAGTGTATACCTACTTCGCATTATATACAGCATATATATGATGAATAGGAAAGTCCAGAGAGAGGAAAACTGGCATTATGTATTCTTATCATCATCATGACTAGAATTTCTGGGTTGGTTGGCGCAACTATGAATATTCATGAAACCGCACAAAATCCCCAAACGGAATAATATCTTCGGTTTACTCTGGAGAGAAAGAGTTGGAGTTTGTTGACCAAAACGAAGTATATTGCGAAGAAGGATGACGATGACGATATATACAGTGGTTACAGAGAAAATGACATGAGCGAGCAAGAAAAGGGGGAGAAAATGTATACGGATGGATAGGAAAAGAATGAGAATGTGAGATATTCAAAATGAGAGCAAGAGCAATTGTACGTATATAGTTAGGCATATGTGTACGTGCAGACTTATTCTATACACTGAAAAGACTTCTTTTTCTTTCCATTTCCATGCATGTATTCTCGACGATCCAAAGCTTTGTTGTGTTCTTGATAATGATATTTGCATGCGTGCATGCAAGGATCTAATAAAACGAGAGAGGAGAGGCAGAGACGGAGAGCGAGAATGTTTTTCGGATACAGAAATACCACCTTGCTATATCATGCAACGGAGAGAGTAAAGTAAAGAACGCGAGCAAACGAGAAAATCTCATTCGGCACTCGGGGAGAATTGATGCTCGCGAGAGGGATCCGAAGAGAAGTGAAAAAAGAACATGAGGGAGAAAAAGAAAGAGAGAATGGACGGACGTTGGTGTTTGCAAGAGAAGGAAAAGAAAGAGAGGAGGGATGCGTTTTATTTTGCAGAGAGAGAATAAGAGAGAAAAAAAGTGAGTACAGTATGGAATACACACAGGGAAGGATTAAGTTGCGCCATGCTTTTCTTCCAATCCCTTTCACCATCTCTGAGAGCTCTCACAGCAACTGGCTCTCTCACTCTCCTCCTTCCTATTCAAGTGAAACCCAATGAATCCCTTAGTTCACAATATACATACATTGTGTGTGTGTATGTATTCAAATCCATATGCATAAGTGAAATAAGGGCAAGCTAAAAAATCTGGATCCGATTCTGTATCACATATGAATGTACCATGAAAGGATGAAAAATGAAGGACCTTTTACATGCTATAAACATATAAAGATATAACTTTTATAACCATATCTAAAACCCTATAGCTTGACTCTGCCTCCCTTCTTCTTCCTTTCCCCTTTTTATGGAATATTCGTTTCATATCATCATGAATCCCTGCTGCTTCAACCTGCTTGTATGTATACACACACAAAAAACCAGGATGAAGAGACGATGCGATGAGTTTGGAAATAATATGATCTCCCTTCCTTATAAGCTTATGATGGCCTAAGCCCATTATGCTGGCTCTCTGACTACAAACTCGTACCATGCACACGCGGATCGGATTGGATGGAACTGCAGATCTTTGGAGTGAAGCAGAGAACAAGTGTATGATATAGAATGGATGGTTTCATTTCATGTAAGTCAAACTATATAGGACAAAAGCAGACAATGTGTACTGAATGCGAGAACGAGGAATGAAGGAGCATCAAACATCACACAACGACGGGGAATGCTTCCCAACTAATCTTTTTTCGGAGTTTTAGACGTCTGGCGAATGATGAAGGAAGCCATATTACTTCTATGCGAGGATAGGATGATGATTACTCGCGTGAAAAATAGGAAAAGTCTATGCCTACTACCAACTACGAGATAACTTCTTGCTTTTTGGGGAATCTTCACTTTCCCATTATTATAGCTTGATCTTTCCTCACAATTTTCTCATAATGATGTCTATATATTCAATATTCTTGTATTTTATGCTGATGGTTCATTTAATTCCTAATTAATATTGAAGTTCTTAATATACGTTATTCATTTTCACCTTAAATTTCAACCACTATATCGCAATATATTCGAGAGGCTAAAAAATATAATTTAAAGTATAAAAAATTCCAGTCTTACCTTTTTTTAATTGCGTTCCTGTGTTAGATATCCAGACACTGATGAACTGTGCGATGTGCAATTATGGCTTGTTGCAGAATAAGATGTGAATTTTGATGTTCTTCAAGAGGTCGACAAAACTATGATGATGTCGGAATAAATGTGAAATCACAACTGCGTTTGATTCCCAGCCACACACGGTTGTTGCTTATTATTTCGGCTTGATGTAGTGTTGACTCTTGAGTTCGTTGTTTATGTGTGTGATTTGACGATGAAGATTCAACGATGAGCATGAGGATAGCATGCAAAGATGATTATTAATGTTGATGTAGGATGTGAAGTGAATTCTCCAGCTACTCGATCATCATCTTCATCATATCACGAATGTAACACGAAAGTTCCCTTGTGGTATGTAACTAGCTATGTAAATGCATCATTCCTTCATTTTTATAGCCTTCTTTTATTCTCAGTGTTATGTTGACTGACTCACAAAAGTTAAGTTTACTGCTGATAACCAAATTACCAAATGATTTGAATCTTATAGATCTCGCTCCTTTTTCTCAGGGATCAACTTCTTAAAAATAAGATGCTGCTTTGTTCTGTTAAATGGAGCCTCATAGGTTTTGGTGATCTTTCGACTTATAGCATCTCACATTACAAAATCTTCAACTTCCTAACTAAGCTGTGTTATTAGACTCTTCTCTAGAGAAGTTCTCATGATAGACGGACACTCATACTTACGTCTACGTCCTAAACACGAATCTATTCTATCCAAATTCAATTCTGTCTTTTATTCACTTTCGTATATATTTTGTATTGTTTCGTTATTCACAAGCACAAACGTTCATTCAGATTACGAGACGCGGATGATGAGAGTTTTTTTCTTTTGGCTGAGCCAATAACGACTCCACTTAAATTGTATTCAGAAAAGTATTTTTGACCATGGTTCACTCACAAAGAGAAGCACGCTACTACATTGCCCTATTACTATATGTATATATAATAGTGTCTCTTTTGGGTAATAAAAATCTGCATGTACTCAACTCAGGTCAAATGCATCTCTGGCCGGAGCCTGGATTGCGTAGATGTTGATGTTGGTGTAGACAAGGAATAGAGTGAAGGTAGGAAGATGTCTCATCTTCAATGATGCTACTGCAAGCAACGTTTTTCTTGGTGTTGATAAAGCTCTTGAAACTACTTTGTATCGGCTTTCAATTTCCTATGTTAGATGATAATGAACTGTAGGTAGTAGGTATGCAAGCATCTTCTTGGGTTCTGGCTTACTGAATCGTTGTTGGTGATTGATGGTGAGATGACGAATTTTTATGCATATTATGTAGACCGAGTCGGGATGGCGGACGGAGGAATCGGATGGATGGTGAAATGGTGGCTACCTATGCATATGAACAATGATCATAACATAACTATGTATAATATCACATCAGCAAGAGAATACTATGCTGTCATATATAATTCTTTGAAGCTTCATGAAGCTTGTTATGTGACACTAGCAAGAGTAATGAAGAAGGATTCCATGAATTTCTGAATACTCTTTTTCCTGCTTGAAATTGAACTTTGAATGTCATTATCGAGTTTTTTTTCGACGTTTCAAAAATAACTCCATTGTACTTGTGGATGTGTAAATCATGAATTTAAGTCATAAAATGCAAAGATACCTTTTCTGATTGGATGAAAAGCACCCTCATCGCATCACCGTCGCCTGGTGCATATGCTCTCATTGCTTTTATTCGATTTTCCAAGAATCAGACTTCTTATAGCTCAGCACAGAAGTAATATACTATTGTGATATAAGATGCATGCATATTGCACACCGTATCTTTTCTAAACTTCATGAAAAAGCCACCTGCATCAAACCTAAAGTGATTATGGCAGTCTGTTATCAATTCCACAGAATTCTATAACATCATTTTGAGACAATACAATGATATAATTCGCATCGAGCCAAAAGATTCATTACAGATATAAAATGTCTCTCTTATAAATGTTTTTCTTATAAATATAACATTGATCTTAAAATCGAATGTATCTTTTTGCCCTTCAAATATCCTCTATACCTACAAGACTTCCAAATTCATGCAAATTGCAATACAAGTAAATGCACTTAAAATTTAACCTTCAACTTAAGATTGAAAACTCTTCACTTCAAATTCAAATAAAAATCCTTTCCAGTTAACCTAAAATAACTACTCTTAAAATAGACTGGATTAAAAAACTATACTGTGCGCTATGAGTAATGATGACATTCAACAACGAAAAGAAAGTTGGTCTGAAACCGATCAAGTATCAAAACCAATAATGTGAATATAGGTGGACAAGGTGAGAGCACAAAAAAGAGCGCTCCTATCTTTTTCCACCGACCGACCACAACAACTTGTTCTCTTTATCTAAGCCAACTTAAGGAAAAGGATAAAATGAAGTTAAAAAATTACAAGAGTAAGCAAACCTGAGAGCGAGCGGGGGCAGAAGCAAACGTTGTTTGTTGTACTGTAGAATCGGCAGCAGGCAGGTAGACCAAGAGAAACGAGACCAGGGGAACGTGGCACTTGTATTTTTTGTTATTGTTAGTTAATATATATTATGTGTGCTACCCTATGCACCTTTTCCTGGAGGAAGGCAGTTGTTCACTCTTTGGCTCATTCCAAAATACTGCTACATATTATTATATGCTCCTTCAAACTTATTGTATGAGCTGAGTTGACTCACTCACTTTGCACCACCAGTCAGTCAGGTACATATACATACATTAGCATTACGGTTTCCTTGATCTGGTAAAAAAGGAAACCGAACTGGAATGGGCTATTATGACTTATGTCGACGGCCACTGTTTAGTAGCAAATGCAGTAATGCGTGCCATTTGGTCCATATACTAAAGAGAATTCTATGAGCGTTAGTTTCAGTGGTACTGGCTGTGGATAAACTGCGTAGAATCGAATGCGAATTAGGGGTTTTGTTTTGATATAAAATATAAACTGTACCGTTTTATATACAAAATTTTTGCTATGAATATGCTTGATTTAGATGCTTCAAAAATATCGGTATGAATTGAAAAAATGTAATTAGAGACAGATTAAATACGATACTACAACATAAAGGTTTTTCATGATACACACTTAATCATCCAGTGAGTGATAGAGCTTAGATCTTAAGTAGTGATGAACTGTTAAGTCAGGGATTGTCTTAAGTTTAAAATACGACTAGCAATGGATTCTACAGTTGCACTTCATGATAATAAATATCGTCCTTGTATATTATGATAATTATGCAGTTTGGACTTCTGCTGTCGTTTGAAGAAATGTACATGCATCATCTTTTATTTTCACATCTCATGCCATCAAAACTCCATTTTACGTATTCCAAAGTTGCATAAAAATAATACACATTTCACAATACTGTAACCACGCTAAGTAATCGAAAGTCATGATCATGATCACTCATGTTTTGTCGTTTCAACATTCACAAGATCAGTTTACCCCTATTGCGCAAAAGAGGAAATGAAGTGAGAGTATGAGAGATGAAATGACCCTATGAAGAACAGCAATGATGATAATAATGGGCAAAAATACTCTTGTGAGAGTATCCAGGTAGAAACCAGTTCATTTTAATGAGTTTTGATACGTCGGATGCGAACTACCGACCTTACTGATTATGAAGAAAGAAGAAAACGATATCAGGTAAGGGTACACAAAAAGATACATTCACATCACATCACATCGCATCGATATAGCGCAGCGTCTGCATATGTTCGCGTATATGCAGAAGAACATACACGGCCAAAAGGATAAATGGGGATGTGATATGAGGATGATGTGCCCATTGTGTTAAAGTATTGTCATTATTATCATCATCAGAATGAGATGATGTGAAAAAAGTGAAGGAAAGGAAGCCCGAATTTTTTCTCTCTCTTAAAACGTTGTATCAGCAGCGGCAGCACAGGTGAGTAAGCAGGCGTATAAACACTGCACGTAAATTTCATGCATTAATTGTGTGTACCTATAATATATAATAAGGCAGTTTGTTGGTTACTACTTTTATATGACAGCGAAAAAAAATCAAGAAGCCTGTTTCCCTTAACTTGCTCTTTATTCTGCATCATCATCAACATCATCCGTCTTAAGACAGGAGAGTGCCAAGAGCAAGAAAGAGCATCACTATATGAGCAGAAGCAGAGAAGATACACATCATCATGATATGATGATGAGGATGGTATTAAAGTGACTGTTGTTGCGGGAGGATGGAAGTTGTACGGCTTTTTTTCTGCATCCCGTTTCTTCACATCTCAATACCGGATGCTGCTCTTCTGCCGTCTCTAAGAAAAGTCAGTTGGACAGCAGTCGCACGTAACTTGACTTGACTTGAGCATCTTTCCTTAGTTGAGGAATGAGATGAAAGAAGGGATATAATATTGTAAAAATTGTATGGCATATTCTGTTTTCAATCTACAGCATAATCTAAAATGTATATAATATAACTAAAAACTAGTCAGGCTTCTGAAGACGTTGAGAAAAGTCGAAATAGATTACATAGGTATTCACACAATTAACCAGAATTACTTATCATTGTGGCATAAATGTGTGTGTGTGTGTCTGTTTGAGCTGAATGAATTTTCTTTATATTTTCCGTTCAAACATGAGATCGCCAGGGATCACATTAAAAACGAGAGCATAAGCATATATACAACTTCTGATATTGTTTGAGAATGATGGACTCATATTATTATCCGATCTTGGCTCTTGACAAAAGCCATCTTTTAGTAACAACTAAATGGATAAGAGCCGAAAATTTATATAGAGAAAGAGAATAATATATACTTAATTTCACGTGGAATTATTTCTCGTCCTGTTTCAGAGAAAAATCTACGGAAAATAAGTACATACGAGTAATATTATGTATCGTCAAAAGCTACTCAAATACTTGTTTTCATCTTTTCCTGTGTAATTTGTAATTTCCTCTGGGAATTCACATCTTGACTTTTTGTTATTGTTGTGCCATTGTGTATGAAAAATGGTTTTCAAACTCGAAAACTCTCTTTAGACTTTTCTTGACGCGTTTCGCTCTCCCTCATTGCTCTTCATCGTCTCTCTGCATTAATCTGTCTGAATCATTTCCACTACAATCATCATCATCATCACTGCCATGTTCATCATCATAAAGAAGAGCCAAGAGTTTTGCTTTTGGTGCATCAAGAAAAAAAGAGGCGAAAGAAGGAAAGCATTTTTATTTTATTTTTTCATCATCATTGGACTTGCAAATGCTTAAGCACAATTCAACTTCATTTGACTGTTGAAACATTTGAAGAGAGAGAAGACATTTCAAGCTTGTTTTTAACCTTCATCCTCTTTCCTTTCCTGCGTAAAAAATGAAATCTACGTGAGGGAGGATGAGATGAGAATGAGAACACTTTATTGTTTGATATCCCATCATCAGTTTCTCACAATATGCACAATAGTAAGAGTGAGATGATGATGATGATAGTTTTTATACCTTAATCATAATCATCATTCTCATCATCGCACGAAAGAATACTTTTTTTTCATAATCAAGAGTTGAACTGCTCTGCATCAGATCAAAAGTTGATTCTTTTTATACACCACGACATGCACCATCATTGCTACTGTTTGTCTATCTCTCGAGAGAGCTCGTGCTCACTGATGATGCAATGAAAAGGGAAAAAATGAGAAAAGGGTCCATGCAAAGCTCGTCATTTAGGCAAAGTTCCGTTTGTTAACGAACTCGTGAGTGAGCCTGGAAAGATTAGCAAGCTGTTATAGATCCCCTCACACACGTCCGCTCATTCCAATTCACCGGAAGCCAAAGCAAACTTGGGTATGATGAAATGAGAGATCAGCCTTAGAGATAGGTACAAATATACTTTTGCTGAGTTACATTAACCTCGTGCGAAGGGTTACGACATTATTTGTTTCAGAAGAAAATTTTTGGTATATATTCAACATTTTCATCTCCATACATTCGAACCGAATTGGAACAAATATTTTAT
This sequence comes from Orchesella villosa, assembly GCA_036850725.1. Classification (NCBI taxonomy): domain Eukaryota; kingdom Metazoa; phylum Arthropoda; class Collembola; order Entomobryomorpha; family Orchesellidae; genus Orchesella; species Orchesella villosa. The sequence goes on along the minus strand of JAANSM010005398.1, from coordinate 1,555 downwards.
AAGATTCCATTGGGGTCTTGGGGTTTTGCTGATTTTATTGGGGATTGATACTACAATTTATAGTGAGCTCATCATAATCATAGGGAAGTCCTTTCAGACGGGTAGTTTGATCGTGAATTCAACAACTAGGTTCATATTTGTATAGTTATACATTCCATGACGAATTCTCGTGTCAGAGCAGAAGAGCTTCTACATTCTGGATGCGGATGGCGTGTTCTCTTCATCCGATATCAAAACACAACGGCTAAATCAAGTGATTTGAAAGAGTTTATAAAATGCATGAATGAATGTATGAAATGAATCGGATGAAATGGGAGAAGAATGGAGCGAGTCACAGACTGTTACAAAGGAAGAAGGGAGCAGAGCAGGAGCAGAGCCACTCTCTGTTATCTTTTGGGACAATAGCCCACCTGTCTCAAAATGTAACTTTCATCATGTATGGAATAGTACGTGTGTGAATGATCTTGCATTATAAGACGAACTACCACCCTCGCCTTCATCATCATTTTCATCATGATAACTGCAAACGTACATATATATACAATATAATACTCCTGGATAATGCTGACTACATCCTGTATATTCGTTGAGAATGCTGTATCAGGATGGTACCGAAAGCGGTTGAAATGAGATAAATTTTTCGAGAAAAGAAAAAAGTCTTCTTTCCTGTCTTTGTTATTCATGTGTATTGTAGGAATATAAATCTAAAGCTTCTCCCGGCTTCCTCAGTAGCTGCATCCCATCAAACTACACAAAATATATAATCAAGTACATAAGCGAATCTTCGCCGATGGGATATGATGAATTTGGGGGAAAACAGGCGTGAGAAAGATTATGTTTTATTTATAACAAATTGCATAAAGTTGCATTTTATTTCAGTTCACGACATTTCCATTCCGGTGTTGTCTTTTCGTTACAATGGTCATATACTTTCTTAAGCTCAATTAGTAACTTCTTGCCCATAATCAAAGTATCAATTTCAAACTGCTAAACTCTCGTTTCAAACACCTGTACTTAAGGAATCAGACTTGTGCGAGTAAATGTTATGTCTGTGCGATTTGTGCTACGGATTTCAAAGAATCTCTAACAACGTTTATAAGTTAGTAGATAAATATAAATTAATACGTAAGGTATTTCAGCACGCTACATTAAGACTATCGGTTGATTCTGGAATTACTGCTGCATGTATGTCAAGGTTATTTCTTCTTGCAGAAATACGAAGGCACTTTGGACATTCATTTCCTTCAGGATTAAAGCATTTCAAATGAAAGCACGATGCACATTGAGAACATCTACTGACCCGATTGATTTGAAAAGGAAACAAAGTTTCGTTTCGGTTGCATATTTCACAGATGAATCCCAATCCTTTACAAAGCTGCAACAAAAAATAGTCGTTAGTTCAATCGTATTTAAATTACTAGCATAGTACAATTGGTTGAATGCTTTTAGTTTGTGTAAGTACCTCACAGTGAAGAACATGCTTTATGGCTACCGCAACGAAGTCTTTAGTTTTAATTGGTAGACCGCTGGAAAATCTAAGATGAACAAGATCTTC
>JAANSM010005397.1:0-10175 GCA_036850725.1 Orchesella villosa | reverse complement strand
GTTGAGAACAAATAAGGTGGATTTAGAAGACAAAAGTAGCTCAAGGCAAATTTTGGAGGAAACTTCATAAGAACACACTCAATTCACTCACGTACTAAAAATTGATGAAGGAACGAATGTACACAAATAAAAGAAAAAATAAATATGCAGACCTTGCAATTTACAATTGGTAGAAGTGTAAATAACGTTAATCCCTTGTTTGCATACATTTTATGTACTTATAAGCTGGTATCAAGCAACATTAATGGAATATTTGTTAGCTAACAATATAAACATTTACGCGTGTGAAGTTTCTGTCAGTTGACATATTTTTCTCAAGAGATAGATCTATAAAGATAAAGCCATATCAAATATAAGTAGTGCATTGCCGCAAAACCAGAATGATACCATTTGTATGCGTGATTTTATCAAACCACCGATAATGTCATGTCAAGTGTTCATGTCATGTTTGTATACTGGTCTTAAGTATATCCCTATTACATAGCACACAATGTAAATGAAATTATGCCAAATTAATGCAAACGAGACGTCTGTTACAACAACAAATGACAAACATGCAAGGTGAAATGTGAGACGTGCAATTCCAAAATGATTGTGTTGAATCAGTTCACAAACTCAGATACAATATACAACTTTTATTGAGCTGCATTCACTATAATTCTGACCGAGACTAGCAAACTGCTTTTGTGATACGAAAAAAACGTTAAAGTTTTTATGTGCTGCCCAAAATAAGAAACCTGTTGAATTTTCGATAAACCACGAAATTAGGATTTTTATGAGTGTACCCTGTTAATATCCTCCATCTAAAACTCCATTATTCCCCAGCATCTCTTTCATTCATCCGAGGCACCTTATGTTGCGTGCAATATTGCTTAAACCTCAAACTCGTCTTAAGAATGGCTTGGCAAGCCATGATAGGAACGGAGGAGACACATTGTAAGCACCCATCTTGTCAGCGATATAACGAGCTCACCCCAAGTAGCAGCGTTATACAATTATTATTACAAATACTGGCTCTGTTTTTATTACACACATTGAGCCATTCTTCTCCCATTGTGTAACCTTTTCCTTTTTGAATTTTCTGCAAAAAAAAGTTTCACAGGCAGAAAATGTTCATTTCATGTCTCTCCCATATCACATTACGTACACATTACACCATCACATCACCGTCACGTAGTCTAGTCTATCTTTACACACATTACACATAGTATTTATGCATTGCTGCTCTGCTTCTTACTTATAGAGCAAGTATAACGTGCCGCAAGCAAGCAAACGGCAAGTGCCATCACCATCAACAACATATCATATCAACCCAAACATTCCTGTACTCTTTTTACGACAGCTAACTAGCAAAAGCAAGAGCCTTCTCTCCCATACACTTAACAAAGGGAAGCGTTCTCCTCTTGCATTTTCTTCGTCTCAAGAGTACTAGCTAAGACCAAGTTACGAATAAGCGCATGAATACCCCTTTTTCACAAGTTTTTGCCTTCATGGCATGGCATCAGGCATCATGTTCGTCATCGAGGCTCTTTTGACTTGACTCTTTTCTTTTCATTTCTTTTCTTTACAATATTACCATTATTACTACCGTTGCTTACTAACTGAATGCTTCACGTATTTTTACTTTCATCTTTATCTCCACTAGACGAGCTATGCATGCCAAGCCAGAGCCAGGAGCTGTGAAATGGTTGCTTTGACTTGAAAACTTTGAAAAGTGCACACAGTGGATGGAAAACAAATACCAAGGACAAAGGTCAAATAGAAGTTGATGGATGAAATGTATGCCCATAATGTGCTTTCGTATGGCGTAATCTCATTTTGAAAAAAATTGTGGGTTGGGTGGCACTGGTGGCAGTCTTATTGTGCAGGTTGCATCAGCAGTGTGTCTCCTCACATAACAACAGGTAGGTGGCATATTCTCAACTTTTTCAATGGGATAATAGCCATCCTGCTGTTCTCTTGTCCTCCTGAACATACGCTTTTTAGTGGATGAACTCCTTCACAGAAAGAAAGGAAAAGTTCTGCAGTTTAGTTAGAGGCCCGCATAAATATGTAAAGTAAGTAAATGGTAAATGGAAGAAATGTGGAAATTGCAGATTCTACACAAAAACTAAGACTACGTAGATATACATATTTATACAAACAATGCATGTCCTTCAAAATGTATACCAAATACCAATTACATTATACCACATACATATAAAGGACTGCAAAAGAAATATGAGCACATATGAGAAAGTGGAAGAAATATAAGATTGCACAGGTTTCTTACGGAAGAATCTTCCATGACACATGAGCTGCATTACTGTCTTTTCTGCTTTAGTATATTGTAAGCACAGTTTCCAAGAATCACACTAAAATCCTGCGGCATCTCAGCCGACTTTACTGGAAAATGGCATGGAAAACTTGGGCAAAAGGCATGACATAAGCTCAAGATCGTGTATAATATTACGTTATGTACATTCCATATACCTTATGCACATGTTTGTCTTGTCATTTGTGCTTGTGTATTATGGTTGTAAAAAGTAATGTGTATTAACTGTATTATGTTGCATAATGCAGTGCAAGCAAACTTTTGTTTGATGAAATGATCCAACCAAACAAAGTTAGTTGGGAACAAAAATTGTGGAGCAGTAACAGTAGGAGCTGAACACAGCACAGCAGTAAAGGTTATTCATTCTATTTTGCAAGGTCTTCTTGTATGATACTGTAGAGAGATGAAAAATGAGCTTAATTTTTAAGTACGCTGCACCTACCCTATTGAACTATAAAAATAAGTACAAGAGTTGCAGTATCTGTTCCAGAACTCGTAAAATATGGGATAAGAAGCAAGATCAGCAAAATGCAAAATCTTAAATGAGAAGACTAGAAGGCATGCTAGATGGCTGTTACTTTACTATTTGTAGAAAGTTTGAGTTATAAATATTATTATGAAAACAACCAACCTCCTTTCAAGCCGTTACTTCCTACGGCTTACGTAGATGCAAACAATATTTTGAGACCGACACTATCTCGTATCTTGGAACTTATCCATAGACAAAGTAGTTCATAGGGTTAAAGTTTAATGTAATATCTTAAGACTTAAAAGCTATCATGTTAGTATAACATGACTGAAAGTTTACAGAATATCAAAAGAGGTTCCTCAGATGTCACAAAACTGCTGTGGATGCATGCGACTAGGTTATATAGAGATGAAGTTATAAAGTATAATAATATAGAAGATATTCGTAATAAGTAATGGTAATTGTTTTACACACTCAAACTCATAGTTAGCAGTGTTAGCACGGCCATTGCCGAGCCTGAAACTCATAGCCACGTAAATATGCCATAATAATAATAATAATTTAGTTCAGAATCGACATTAGTTTATAGAGCGTTGTTGAGGAAAAAATAAGTTTTGAGGTAAATTGTACAAGCAGAAAGAAAAGATCCCATCTTGTAACATACATAAGTATATATTATGATTACTTCATAAAGAGAAGTTGTTCATCTGAAGATCTCGAGGGCAATTGAGTAAAGCCTGTAGGCATGCTAAACTTGTACCTATATAGTATGTGTCTTTTAGGGATATTTCAGAGAAACATTTGCTCAAATTCAGAAACTAATCATAATCATGTATTCTAGAGTGCACTTGATTTTTGACGAAAAAGTATTTACACTTGAACTTTTCACGATGGTTGTTGCTTGATTGTACGTACATTTTAAGAACATCATATGAAAAATGAAATGGAATTATTGGAATAACAGAATAACTATATAATATTATTATATAGTTATTCCGTCTGCTATAATACGATTCTTGATTACATCTTGAACTTGCTCAAAACTCTCATAAAACAAATAAGTATTCAACGGAAAAGAAGAAACTTCTTGCAAGGACAGGAACCGCAGTTTATTTCGCAAATCACTGGCAACAAAAAACAACCACAAAAACACTACTATACACTTCTTTCGTGAAAAGGCTTCTTACCTCACACTAGTGGCATAAAGCAACGCAAGCCGAAATCGTTTTCTCTCATGAGAAGATGCCTTGAGATATTTGCATCGCGAAAATCATCAGAAAGTAATAACAATGTTACATTTCGCATGTGAAACGGATGATTTTCATAAAACAGATTTTTTTGTGATTTGAAGCTGCCAGCAATAGCAACTGATGAGATTTTTAACCAAGTTGATTTCATAACGCACTTACATCTAGCAAAAGTAAATCCCTGCAGCTGGAATAACTTATGAAGGAGTTCTATCTAACCAACCCTAATCCAAACGTGTATGCAAAAGCCACTGAAGGTGAAGCCCAATTCTAATTTGATTCTAGATTTTAGACCATCAAATGTCGATTAACCGGACGTCTTATCTCAATATCCATCTCTCTACCGTCTTGTTTTTGCTGTAAATGACAAAAAGTTATCAAGATCTCACATATGATTCGTTTGTTAGAAAAGATTCCAACTTCCGACTACGTGTATTATTGTAGTTTCTTAACTATGAAATGTAGCAGAAATAACCATGAACTGCAAGATCATTATCTTTCTCGACCATAGTTATGCAACATTAACACTCCTGAAAATGTTGAACGTGAGTTTCGCTCGAAGCAAGTAAAAGTCTTCGGCAATTTGAGTTTGCTGTTACAGTCAAACTAGAGCAAACGATGAAGGATGGAGAAACTGGCATGTTATACCAACAATTTTGGGTGTACAGGCACAGGGAAGACAACAATCATGTTGAGATATTTGCGAATTTCAATAACATACATACACCCGTGTATAGTAAGAATTCTTCAAATTTTTATACACAATGGCATGCTACGCTACGAGAGAATTTTCTCATATATGCAATTCGCCATACGCAGGCACAATCAACAACGTAAAAACTCAGAGAACACGTTATGTTGTACATATAGTTTTACGGATCCACTGCATATACTTTTCCACAATATGATTTGCCTGCTCACATAAATGCGCCTTCCATATTTTGGGAGCATCGCATCATAAAAATGAAATGTATTCTGAGAAGAGAAGTTCATTACATCTTACATCCTTCCTCCATCACATCATGTCCATCATGCCACAGGATGGGAAGATGCATCATACAACCATGTTACATATTAGAATGTGAATGTATCTAATCTATGCACTCTCTTACAACTTGCAAAAGCTACCGAAACCAAAAAACCAAACTAACAAGAATCATCTTAGACATTAGAAGAACGAAGATAAAGGAAGAAGAAGCATACTGCAAAGCAAAGTTGCAAACAAGAAACAACTAGTCATCATTAATGTCAAATTATGAGATGTGGATTGATATCAGGATATGAGTTATAGCCAAGTTTTACCATGAAAAAGAAAAGTTTTCTAAATATGAAATGGATGGATGGCTTACCATTTATTTGCGTTCCTGTTCCTTTAACCTGTCTTCTTTGCATAAAACATAAAAGGGCCTAGGTCATCTTATCTCGGGTCAGCAAGAAATGAATCGGAATCCCATCACGTCACAATTTATTCCTAACAAAACAAAAATCCAAAAATGTACCTAACCAACATATATAACATTCAACATTGATAAAAGTTATTTTATGCACTTCCTTCACCACCACCATCAACAAGAACTACGAATGAACATGTGTATATTTTTGCTTTGTCCAAATCGAAAGGAACGGTGAGGAATGTGAGGATTCGGTTCGGATCGTCGTTTAGGTACATTTGTGTTTTCTGCGTTTTGCATAAAATATTTTTCGAATTCCGATATATACATGCAAAGCATCGGAGCAATAACGAGATAATCCATCCCGCTTGAGTGAATGTCTTCTTTGATGGCAACGTCTCTGTCGTGTTGACATTTGGATTTTACATAAACCAAACGTAAACAAACTTGTGTTTCCGAGGTGCATTGACAAAAATTGAGGTTTGTAAAAAAATTATCGTGTGTGTGTGTACCGTTTTGCATGCGTGTGCGTACTTGTACCTAATGCCCGTTTTTATTTAGAAAATTTGTACGGGAATCTACTGAGTAACCAGCTTTTTATTGAAATGAATGAATTAATTTGTCGTCATATGGTGTATGGTTTGTCCGGTCCGGATTGTCATTTGTCATATTTTGTCATTCGTTTTGATGGTGTCGCGTCAAGACTTGAAATCTCATTGTTCTGCGTGTTCCATTGTTTTCTGCCATCTGTAATCAGGTATTAGTTATAGATTATTGATCATTCATCGATTGCCAATGCTTTAACATCTGAACTGGGATGACTGCACTTTTGGAGGCAATGCAGAATCGCGATCTTGAAGTGAACACGGAGATTATTCAATAATGTGAAAATTATTCAAGAAAGTTTGAAATATTATTGAAAAACTTGACCTGGTTTTTAGTGCATTGTGTGCTGCAGTGAATGAGTGAACAGTCAAGTCAACGGTGAAAGTTGGTAATAAATAATTTTGATTGTTTATTGTACCAAATGGAGGATTAGTTTTGACAATAGGTAAGTGCTTTGTTCTTTATGTAACATCTTGCCTCTTGTGTCTTGTGTGTCTTGAAGAAAATATTCAGACTTGTTAATTACATTTAATCATTAACCTAATTTTTATTGTCTATTGTTTCAGATGTCAGATATTTTTATTACAAAAATGAAATACCAAGTCTACTACGTTGAGTCAGTTTGTTGACAGTCACAGTAGAATTGCTTATTGACTGGGTGGAGAGACTTGAGACATCTTGTATAATATTTTGATCATCGGTAGAAGTTGGAAGTTAAGTGCTTTGGGATGAGTACCATCGGAGGTCAGTAATTTTTTGTGTATATTCAAGTACTATATATGAAGATGCATTTGCTTTTCTGTTTTCACCTTTCACGTTTTCTTATCACTTATAGGTGTCAACTGTAGTTGATAGTAGTTCTGTTGACATGATCGGTGACGGAGAAATTTATTCAATATTAAATGTAAAAAAGTGAAGATTTCTTATTGTTTTTAGAAAAAAGGAAGAGCCGTTTATAGGTGTCAGTGTCAACTGTAGTTGATAGTAGTTCTGTTGACATGATCGGTGACGGAGAAATTTATTCAATATTAAATGTAAAAAAGTGAAGATTTCTTATTGTTTTTAGAAAAAAGGAAGAGCCGTTCAGGGGCTGGACGTTCAACGCCATCACGGTTGAGTGCCAGAAGAGGAAAGCATAAAATTGTGAGTATTCAATCATTTGGAATTTACAAGCCATTACCAATTATTCAGGATCCTCCTGCTCATTTGGTTGCCCACCTAACACCATATGCACAGTATGCAGACCTGGGTTCTGAGGAGAGACTCATTCGTCCTTATGTAAAGTGCATGGTGCCTGAAGAACAAAAGGTAATGTTCAATTTAAGTTAGTTACATATACTTAAGAAATAACGAACAAAGATTTTTAGACACCTTGCGAATCTCAAGTAATGTTTTATGAGTTTGGTTGTAAACTTAAAACGAAATCAAGGACTAGTATAGGCTAAATTTTAAAATAATTTTTGGTTTATTTCAGGAATCACACTTGCTTTTGGCTTTGGCTGCTAAGAAGTTGATTCCAGTCCAGGATTTCGAAACCATATCAGACTCCGAGTACAACAAATTATATCCTCCAGTTTTTAAAAACGATTTGAGGGACTTTTGCCCAAACAAGAAGCCAGAGCGACCACAGGTTACAAATTCACGGAATAAATCAACGGGTCAAGTCAGTGCAAGTGAACCAAGAGTAGTTTTGGAGAGGGTAGACGCGAAAAAATTTCAACGCAAGTCATCACCAATGTTAGTACATCATCGTATAACTAAGAAGCTTTTAGCGGTACTTCGTAAAAGTAAGACAGTCAACAAACGTACTCTTAGATCGGACACCTCTGGTTCTCGTACTATAATTATGAAGGATTTAGCTTTAATTAATAAGAGTTTGCCACATAAACGTGTTCTCAGATCCGAACTGAATAAAGGTATCAAGCGGAGACAGTATCACTAAATATCAGAATTAAAAAGTTGGAACGATGAGCTTGGTCAAAGTGAATTGTCAGTTGTTTTAACAATTACACTGTGATTTTTAATAGTTATCATTTTGATTCATTTGAGCTTTTCGAATGCAGTGTATTATTTATTATCGGATTAAAGTTGTACAGACATTTAGGATTTCGGTGAGTGACGTGTGCGTTTAGGAATTAGGAAGTGTGTAGAGTAGTGTATACTAGGTTTATATACCCATTGACATTGATTGTTAACGACGGGGCTTTATTACTCACTAATTCCCCATACTGTGGGTAATTGAAATTAATTTAAATTTGAATTCCAGAATCCGTCGTAAATTCAATACATGCGAGATTGATTTATTTTTATAAAAATATTGTACAAAATAATTGCATTCATAAGATTTGCAACTGTCATCCACCAATTATTTATCATTACTGATAACTGTAAATGAAAATCTAGAAGTTGAACCCAGCGTTGGCGTTATGGAACGGTCTCGCACTTCCTTCTTTGCTGAAAACCTAGTCACATTCGTTTTTTATTGTTTTGGCGATTTGTATTTATAGGTTTTTGGCACGCATGAGGAAGCGGTTCTTATTTTGTATTATAAGGTTTTACTGTGTTAGGTTACTTTTGTAAGTTCTTTTATTTTTTATACGTAGGTGAGGTGTGGAATAAAGATAGATATGTGATTCGCGATTCCTAAAAAGGTTTGTTCTACAGCAGAGAGTTTTATCTAGAAAAAGACTTCGTTAGGTATTCCATTGGCATTGCAGCTACAGTGGAATCTAAAAGTGGTAACAGGGACATCGAATATCATTATGACAGACCTCATGTATGAGCATTGAATGCAAACCGTCATGTTCCAGAAAAACGGGTGAAAAGCAATAATATGGCTCAACTCAATTTCCTAAATGCAGTTGTTTGAATTTTCTGAGCTGTATCATCATTGTCTTCTGTACTGTAAGTACGTTTCGTTTATGTATTATGGTTATCAGATATCAGATCATAAAGCTGACTGTCAAATATATGTTTAGTGCAGCTTGATAATTTACATGCATTACAGATTTCGAACCATGTTTCTAATCCGTTTTATGAAGACGAAAAATTTTCATGGCAAAAAAGAAGAAACCAATCACTGAAAAAGTTTGAACTGTTTTTGTAATGGGTGTCATTTACAATAAAACATCAGCATATCGAAAAATCCACTTCCCCCTGTCTCCCCATTCAACTTCAACTTTACGACGTTGGCACACCATGTGAAAAATCAAGCCAGAAGTGTTTCTAAACTGAAGGAAAGAAAATCTCGGTGACTGCTTCTTCTACAAAGCATCAAGTAAGTTTATATCAGCAGCAGAAGAAACTAAACGAACGATATACGAGCGATTTGCATTAATCCATACAAAACTCCCATTCCATTACACATCACCAGCAATCACGGCCTTCATGGTATGGCACACACTACAGTTCACGGGTATTCACGTTAGTACAATAATCTTAAAACAGGAAAAAAATGTTCACATTCCCATACATTATCCTAGGACAATTTTATCACTGTACAATGAGCTTGAAAATGGGGTAAGTTAAGTAAAGTAGACAACTAATAGCATCATATTCATATATGCATTCTAAGTCTTCGGCATATGCACATCCTATTAGTTGCCTTTGCCTCCGTGAATGAGCAGAAGAGCAAAGGAGCCAGAATTGAGAAGGTTTTTATTGCATTGCCTATTTCTCTTAAGAAGGATAATATAAATACAATGTACATAACGTAACGTTGCATCACATTGCTCAGTTCTACATGTTTATGTAGTGCTTCCCTCATATCTTCTTGTGTTGTTATAATATTAGCCACCAACCACGTACTTACACCCGAATAAGCCAATGTGTATGCAAATGTATGGAAATATAACCTCTGCCGCTAACTTTTTGAGCTGCTTCCTCAACTCAAGCTCATACTCGTAACAATTGGTTGGGTCGTTGCCGAAGGAGAATGGAATATTCTATACTTATGGTGGTTATATACCCAACCCAGGCTCGCTTTTGTAGTAGTAGCAGAGTAATTCTGTTCAGAAGCGAAGGTGCACCCTATCACCTATTTCTTCCTCTCTCACTCCATTCAACTCCGGTCCTAAAAGCATAATAGTAAAAGCAGGCAATATCACATCCGCCGCCATCATCTCAAGAGTTGGCTGACTAGGAGTTGA
>JAANSM010005396.1:0-10177 GCA_036850725.1 Orchesella villosa | reverse complement strand
GACTCCAAGTACGTACATGCATTCAGATGAGTTTGTAATAGTTTAGTAGGTAAAATTGTAAATTACGTGGGAGTAGTATCAATAACTCTACATTTATTTGTATGCAGGACAGATCGAAGATGTATCCCTTCTGGAGAAATGTAATACAAGCATTAGCTTATCATTTGACAGTAATCTTCAATTGTTCTACTGCCACAGAAAAACAACTAATGACCATGCTCCTCCGAGTTCTTCATCCAATGCCACAATTTCAAACGCATTGCACGTAGGTTCTAGGACGTGCTCTAACCCTACCGAATGTGGTAGTTCTCAAGACTTGGTATAGCTTTTAAAAATTTCTCTCCAGCATTTTTCTGTTTGTACAGATTTAATCCTTAACCAGAATACACACAGAGTAAAGGGACTTTTTGTTTGCTCAATTAGAACTTGTGTCAACAAGTTAATCCGTCGCCAACTGAAAAATGTCTTAATGGTACGAACTCCTGTTCCGTTTTCCAAATGAAATCCGACATGGAAGTTCCAACAGTCATCACATGCTTGTCAAGCCAAGTATCAAAGGATGGGGAAGACGAAATTGGGGCTTATCTTCACTTTTTCCACTCCACAAAAGAAACCTCTAGAATGAAATACCCGGAAATTTGTAATAATTACCCTACTTTGGATATTACATTTTATTTTGATAACATAAATTTTTGTTACTTTTTGAGTGGAATCTGGAATTGTAATCCTTTTAGATTTTAAATGGGATGAGGCAGACACGGATGATTTACTGTATATTGAGACATCCAGAATCCGAATAATTTCTCAAGAGTCTTTCGACATCTCCTGCACATCATCCTATTATTTCTTTGCAAAAGGCTCCCATCTAACCATAAAAGACCTCTCCAATCCACTCCATATTGAAGTGGATTTGCGAACCATGAACAACGTGAGTATTCTTGAGACAGTGGAAGTGATAGAGGATGCTGAAGGCCAGGAAGGTGATGACGGTAACAAAAGTTTATTGCCGGTGAAGCGGTCTATCATCGGGAGAGGCTTGACCTTACCGTCTGCTGGCGACTATGAAATCAATTGTTATGGTTTGTCAACCGTGACCGTATTACTTTTAACAGGGGAAATCTTTTATAGCTCCTTTTCAACTCGTGTAATACATTTTATTTATATGACCTAATAGCCCCAGTTTGGAATTCTTTTCATTGGATATCAAAATCCATCCTCATTTCTGTCACGGAGTCAATACTTCCTAGCTTTGTAAATGGAAACTTGACAGTCAACTTGAAATTCCATCCTTTGCTCAATATAAGCTGCATTGCTAATGCGAGACCAGCCCCAAAGCTCTCATGGATTTTTGAGAACGATCTGTTCGGCATGTCCACGATTGAATTGGATGGTTCTGATGAGATGGTAACTTGGTCCTTCCTCACCCTCCCGAAATCTACAGAAGTTTCTCGTCATGTTATCAAATGCAAAGCTGAAAATCTTGTTGGGTTTGTGGAGAAAGTTTTTGTCATTGAAAGAGATGGTGAATTTAGAAATGAAATATTGATGAATGAATCTATATAAGAATTGATGAGATACNTAGAAATGAAATATTGATGAATGAATCTATATAAGAATTGATGAGATACACTGTCATATAACTTCATTTTCCATTCCAGATGAATCTAATGGACTCCATATAAAAATAGCAATGGCAATCATGCTCATAGGATTCATTATCAACCTGATTGTATTGTATTTTTGTTGGAAACACTTATTTTCTGAAAAGGATGCGACCATTCCCAAGTTTTTCCGAATGTTGAGAAAAGGAAAGAAAGGTAATGGAGAGAAGGCTAACTGCAAGAATCGTGATGGTCGAGTGGATGCCAATAATGGTTGCTGCTGCGTTGATAATGTTGCTCTTCCATCTTCATCCAACTCGATAAAGAGTTCACCGCCTTGCTAGTCTCCTACCATTTTATCTTTGTGCTTCCGCTCTGTCATTTGTAATCTATGTAATAATTGGAGTGAAGGCTTTACCCATTATGACATTACTTTCCTTTTTTGTGACAACATCAAAAATTGCAGTTTTTGTTGAAATGGAATAAAACTCACATTCTTCCGTGTTTTGAGAAATAAAGTGATTGATATGTAACGAAATGATTGGGTTATTCTACAGACAGACATGCGAAATCTCAATTGATCTTATTGCTTGCAACACGGGTCAGTTCAGGAATTGTATAAGAAAGTAGAAAGTATCATCAGGGACAGGAACTTTCTTGTCATTCTGGGGTCAACTCTGTGCAATATTCGTTGTAAAAAATCTTACGGCATCACTTACGATAGATAGCATAATGATACTCGCTGAGCCTTTGATTATCGAAGTAATCAAGATAATGAAAAAGATTTGCTTATCGTAAGTAACGAGTCAATCATAAGCCGAATGATGTGTCGAAACAAAGCTCTTTGACTAATTTGAGACAAATTAAAGTTATCATGGAACTATTTGCCGTTGGTATAAAAAGACGAGAGCGGATATGGATTTTTTACCAGTTCAGGACACCCAGTTTATTGTGAAGCAGCAGAAGGAGAAACGTTCCATATTTCCATATCATTCCATAAAAAGCAAGTTTTCTGAGACATGGAGCGACGCTATCGATTAGGTTCGATTTCCTATTTCAATTCAGAAACTTTACAAACCAAATTCTTCTGAAAGAAGCCAGTTTTATGGCTATTCTTCACGGGTCGTTACACACATATACAATTCCCTTTTTGTCAACAGTTTGTGTTTCTTATTTCTTTCAGTCTATTTTAACATCAGGGGCTTGGCAGAGCCAATCCGCTGGATGTTCCAGATCGCAGGAGTGGATTTCATTGATGAAAGAATCAGTCTGGAGGAATGGAAAGATGAAAAAGAACGTAAGAATCTTTGTAATTTAATACCTAATAATTTTGAAATTCGTATGCACTTGTAGCGCTAAAAAGTAATATCTTGTTTTTTCCAGGATTTTCCAAGCAATGTGGGCCAACTTCCAATTTTGTATATTGATGAGCGCATCGAGCTAACACAAGTACACTCTGTGATGCGCTACGTAGCTCGACAGTTGGGATTCAATGGCAAGAATGAAATGGAAACTGCAAGGGCTGATGAGATTTGCGAGCTAGTTTATGACCTTCGTCTTTGTGCTGTGGCTTACAAAGACTCGTTTACATCGAAAACTCCGGATATTGTGAGACATACTGGTAATTGCTAATCCCATAAAGTAATTGAGATTTTAAATTAATGTTATACAATACTAAAGGTCAATGTTGAATCCATCCTTTTCAGTATTTCGCGACTTTCGCAACGAGCCAAGCATAGCTAAAAAGGCTTTAATGCGAAAGCACCTGCTAGAGCTCCACTTCCCCAAATACTTCAATCGTTTTGCAAAGGTTTTGGAAGAATCTGGTGGAGAATTCATTGCAGGAGACACTATGACGTATGCTGATTTTGTGCTCGCTAATTTTCTTGATGTTGCTGAAGACAACGTCGTAAGCCCACCCCATAATGAAATGCTCGTATTTGCAATAATGTATTATTTTATGTTATGAGTTTTCATATGATTATTGCCGTGTATTGCATTTTTGTAATTAGAATCCGGACGTTTTGAAAGACTTCCCAACCCTAATTGACTTGAAGGACCGGATCTTTAATATTCCTGAAGTGCAGGAATTTATTTACTCCACTCGGAAAAGTGGATTTTATGGCAGTGCTGGCTAAACCTTACAGGGACATGTGTAAAAACTGCAAACAACCACGTAGTAAAAAGTTATGTAAATCTCTGTTGTCTTGATTGAAACAGAAATAAATTGATTAGCCTTAATTAACCTACTCACATAATAATCACGACTGACATTTATAAGCTAAGCATAATATGTTCATGAATATACCATCAGCATAATCACGCATGCAAAAACAAACAAAGCTCACAAAGCTCCAACGTCCGAAAACCAGTCTAGTTGGCAATATTGGAAATGAAGTCAAAACGTAGCACGGAACGGAGGAAGCAGCATACGTTTTTGCTATAATGCTGACGCTCTCGGGGTCATTCGGGAACGTGCCAGCAAGCAACTGTTCATTAGACTGGAGTTTACTTTGACTATTTTGCACGCTACACACATGCCTACCATACCACTGCCACCTACAAAGCCTGAACTGTCTATATAGGCATTCAGTCAGGCATACCTAGCACACCAGTACCTACGTATTTTTTCATCCCACACACAAGTCATAACATAGAAAAGGAGAGGAAAAACTCGTAATTCCCAGCTTTACTTTTTTCCTGTCACACCAACCAACTGTCTGTGTGAGTAGCTTTAGTATTTCCTGGTGATTTGAGAGAAAGTAAACTAGCTGAACGCTTGGAAGGGCTGACAGAAGCCACTTGTCTCTAGACCAGGCTTCAGTTCTTCGTCGTGAGACGTGTTGTGGAGCAGAGCAGCCAAAGCATTTTTTAGCATATTTTGACAAAGACGAAAGAAAAAGCATATCTTCCCAAATTGTGTATATTCTTACAGTTATGCATTTTTGACAGCAGGTAGGCCAGGCCAGCTTTCTTTCCATCGCAATAAAAAAATAGTATATCTTCACCTGAATTGCTGTGCAAACACGAGCGTTTCAAAGATAAAACAATTTATTCGCTGAATTTAACACAGAAATGAAGGTTTGTATATAAAGTGTGGTGTGGTGTCTATAAAAACTCATGAAATGTTTTAGACCTTATAAACTCTAGGCACATATAACTTACAATTTCACGTGAATTTTGTTGCTCCATCTAGACATCTTAATATTGTCCTCTAGTGTGAGTTGAAAGTGCTGTGTTTTTTAATTATTCATGAAGAACTGGGAAGAGAAGCCCACTGTTTTTGATGGAACGGCACAACAGTTCCAACACCAACTTTACAACTACTAAACTATTGAGAGTGAATGTGCAATTCATTGTAGCACTGTTTGTGCTTTCTCTTTAGGTACAAACATAATTTATGATATGTAGGTGGCTGCTTTATGTGTGTACAAAGTGAATTCGAAATGAATAATTGACATCAAACAAGAATACACGTAATCCTTGAATGTGGACAGAGTGTTTTATTTGATAATTTTAGTTATGAGAGTAGATAAAATAAATTCATGGTGGACCTCATCATGAGTTAATGTGGCCTTCCATTTCCATCATATAAAGTTATAATTGCGTTTGACTTAGTTTATTTTGAGGAGTAAAAGAAGGCTGCTTGCTGGAAACAATTTTGTGGTAATAATTTTCCTTGTTTATGGAAAGTACTTACTCATAGCTCATATATATATACGAATGGTTATGTAACATGTTCGTGTACAGATAAAGGCACGCACCAGTACATAAACATTATACTTATGCGTAAAAACTATTTAATCAACGAGTACCAACCAGGAAGGATTAAGAATCTTGTCGTTAGCACCACATTACACAACTTTTTTTTTGCCATTGGACATGACTCTGAAACCCTGAAACCCTTTGGATTCAGCTAAAGTAAACTGTGTGGGTGGCTGGAAATGAGGACAACAGCAACGGAAAATGAGATGCTGTCTGGTTAATCATTCCTTGATTTCTCTTTTCGTGATTATCAAAATAGGTACATAATATGAGTAATGCATTTTCCGTACAAAGATATGCATAATATTTGTTATCATAATTAATATACACTTGGTACATAATATACAACATTATAGCTTCATTTTCCAGCCATTCGCGTCATCACGCTTTTTAGAATGGTAGCATAGAAGTCTGCAGTAGCAGTAGAGTCATGCTGAATAAACATATAATATATATCTGTCTTTTCATATGCATTGCATAATGTAAGTGGAAGAAAAATTAAACTGAGAATTGGAGCATTATAATCTTTTGACAAGTAATTTTCTCGCTCTCTTTCATTAATCAATTTATACATTTAAAAGCAATCTGTTTCTCAGAGTTTTGGTTCTAGTGAACATAATACACGAAACAATATTATGTTTCAAGATTAGAATATGACTTCAGCTGTAAATAATTATGAAGACTTTATATCTTTGCCCAGCTTATGGGCATTTTTTCCTTCGAATTTTTCTTCGGCTAAACTCCTTCGAGAATTTTACTTTAGACAGCTTATTACTCGAATATCTTCATTTAAACTTTTGCTGATTTTCAGTTTTGTTGAGAGATGAAAAAGTTGGGAATTGAGGATTCCCACACCCTGCAGCATATGTCTTGTGGAGAAGCTATGAAAAATTATACGAAATGAATATGAAATATAAGGAGGGCTCTTTTTAATTCATACTTTATAATCTCTTTGTGCTTGTAGAATCTAAACTTTGTGCTGTGTGTCTGTAAGTAATTAATTTGCAACTTGCAAATCGCTTCTAACTTTAATGCCTTCAATACATATGTAACTTAATCTATCTTCTCATCTTCATCATATTGTACTAAATTACGGTTGCGATTAGACTGAGACGGTGAAAGATAAACAGCAGACGTATAATCAAAATTAATATGAGTGCAAGTCTCGACTCTCGACACAACTCATCTTCCACTTCTGAGAAGAAACATTTTTATTGCATGGCTCATCGTAGAGATATACTATTTCTAGGTATGATGATGATGGTATGGTTGGTATCCTCTTTCAATTGTAGTTTCCAAGTGTATCATTCATTTTTCTACGACACACCTGCACACTTCTCCAGAATCTGAACCTAAAAGAGTGACGGTAGTATCCGCATGCCCAACAAATCTAGCTAATTTCAAGCAAATATCAAATATGATAGACTGAGTTATGGCAATATTGACATTCCCTGATTTTCCCATATTCTAGCTTTCTGTGAAAAGTGAGAGTACAAGTTCGAATGACTTCGATGGATGACAATGCGGGCCCACGATTGGCAGATGTCGAGTTTCACAAATGCAGTAGATTAGCGTAATCATATAGGGCCAACGAGCTCTGTGAAAGATACCACTGGTTATGGGCATAATGTGTATGAAATGAAGGGACAGATTTATTGCTTTTAGATAGCTTATTACAAAACTCTGGCGATGCATGAAGAGTAAACTCAAATCAAATCCCTTTTTGTCTACTATACTTTCAACTTTTGACTTTCTTATCAACTTCACTCTTAGCAATAGATTCTTTATTGAGTTTTAACTTCTTGACTACTTTTCCTACCCAAATCTCCTCAAATTCTAAGAAGATTTAGCAAATTAGAAGTGGAAGTAGCTCAATGAAATATCTATTTTGCTTAAAACAAAAGTTATATATTGTTCTTGGATTATATATGGAAGTATTAAACGATGTCTTTGATTTCCCCAATTCGTAACATTTCATATATGTTTTTCCTTGTAAAAAGGGAAGTGAGGCTTGGCTTACAATGCCAATGCCATCTACTATGGTGCTACTCCAAGAAGTATAGGGAACAATAAATAAGCTCCGATTTCTCAAGGGAGACCATGTCAAACTCTAAAGTTTAATGGTAATGTTCTTGCGTTCTATCTTATTAGTTGAAACGTCATTGGTGGAAGAATGAGGTAACGAATATTTTCATAGGGTTATTAGACGTTACATTGAATATACATTTATATATGATACTTTTTGAGTTACAGTGAATGAGTTTCTTGCGTGACGTCAGAATTCTTTAACGTTAACTATATAGTTTCTTTATTCATTTGACCCCTTTTCTCGTTTTCCGTGTTTTCCAGCAACGTTTTAAAGAATGGCATTGAGAACAATTTGTAGGGCATATGTGTGTTGCATTTATATGTCCATCAAGTTGACCTTCCTCATTCCGCTAGCTAGTAAATCCTTTCACTTTCTACTTGGCCTTTTACCTTCACTTTAAGTAAGTGCGTGTATTATATTCATTTTCGGAAGTTGGTGGAATTTTAAACTAATAGTTGTTTTATTAAGTGTTTCTTACTTGTAATCCTTTTATAAATCCTTTTTACATGCTATATCATACCACAAGTTTTTGCTGAACGAAGGGGAATTTATTTGGCCAGGTTTCCGTGCGTTGTCCACCTCCACGTGGGAACCTCTCAGTATGCGCATAAATACTTCCTTTCCATTCCCCTCTGAAGCCTTTACGAATATATTTGTGATGGCATTACTTCTTGTTGCAAAAACTAAACAAAGGTCAATTCGGATTCCAGAATGACCAGCAAGAAGTTGTCGGAGTTTAGTACATTTATAAGACTTTAATTTTGTTCTTTGGTTCAATGAATATGGCCTCGAAACCAAGATCAATTACTGATGGGATATATCTATATCAACTTATACTACTCTACAAGCGTTTTATAGATAAAATATTTGGTCAATGTGTGTATTGAACACTGCCCATCCGGCCACGCAGCGCACATATTATTATCGTTAAAGGCCAAGAAAAAGACACGGCAAGAAAATTGGGCTAACTCATAGGACATCACGTTCGAGTCAAGTCACGTTCCCCTATTTCGTCTTGTACACAATCAGCTTCCCCCATGTTTGTATTTCAACATCAACCAACTGACTATAGGACTCCTTTTTTTGCTACCACAATCTAGCATTATTTTTTTGTTTTACTAAAGTTAAAAGTTGTTTTCCTTAGATATGCTTTTATTTATAAGAAATTTTGAAAATGGACATTTTATACATAAAGAAAGCAAGGAAAGTTTTCTTTGTGCTGATACGTCATGTTATCAAGCTGAGGAATCTTTATAGGCAAAAAAATAACGGATAGATATCACGATATCGGTGTAAAACATATTCGTGTAAAATTGTAATCTGATTCGAGGGTGCATTATCTGCCCACTCTTCCTACCCATTTGTCATATTTTGAAAGAAAATGTCGAGCCTAATATATACAACTGTGAACTGTGAGAAAAAATTCTCCAGTTAAACTTGGCAGTTGTTCAGCATCACATATTCTCGTCTACAGACTCTATAAACAGAAATGAAAGCAGGAGCTCACGAACACCGAATATTGCACTTTTGACAGAGTATTTTTCTGGTCATAAGACGGATTTGTGTAATGATGGCATGTCCACAAGTGTTATTTTCTTCTGAAGTTGGACTCCCAGCTATCATTACTTTCTGTAAAGAAGAGAACTATAATATATCCCTATTATTCTTTGCTCTATAAAAGAATGCGTGATCAAGTAGTTGGTAGATGAACAATATTAAAGCTTGCTATCCATATACCAGACACGGTGCAAAAGCACGCTCGTGCTGAGAAAGAAAAGAGAAGAAGACAAGAGCGAACCAAGAGAAAGAAAGCAATCACTTGTAATTGCTGGTGGAATCCCATTTCCTTGCTCTTACCTTTGGGAATTTAAATGGACATTGAATGGTATTTTCAAGAAAGGAAAAAATAGTAAGTGAAGTGGGTGGACTTGCTATTCTTTCCCCCTTTGCCTGCCAACACTTTTTTCTCTGTTCTTGTTCAATTCGCGAGTGTGTTAGAATTACACTTTCCTTCTTTCTTGTATGTTCTTCTTTCCTTTCTTTTCAGAAAATGAGCGGATTTCCCTAAGGAAATGTGTCTCTCACACAATATATATATATACCTTTTATCCTTTTCATTGTTCACTTTTTTATTTTATCATCATCACACTAGATATACGAGTATATATGTCGTTGGTAGTAAATGTTATTGTAAGCTCTCTTTGCTGAAGAATATTTCTTTTTGTGTAAGTACCAAAAGTACCATCATCAGATTTTTCTTGTGGCTTGGTCAAATTCTATGAAGAGTGGGTAGTGGGTGGTTGATTGCACAGATTAGATTGATACGTCTCAATTTTGAGCATGTGGGCTCAAAAGAATGAGGCATATAGATATATTGTATTATGACACTAGGCAAATTACCTACTAAGAGTATATGTCTAATATCTACACACTTATACAAAGAATAAAGAGTCTTTTCTGAAAGAAGCATCAAGCACTTTCGAAGGTAGAACACAAGACACGCTTGAAATGTGAGACGGACTTAGAAAGTATGGAGAATGAAAATTTTCAATGAAAGTTTTCTCTTTCCTTTCAAGATGCAATTGAGAGACTCTACCTGAATTTTAAGTACCTTGGTTTAAGCTGTCACATGAAAATATACTCGCTTTCATATGCATGAGAAGAGCGATTGAGATGATGATGATGATGACGATGATGAGAAAATTGAATTTGTTCATCTTGT
>JAANSM010005395.1:0-10177 GCA_036850725.1 Orchesella villosa | reverse complement strand
AAAAAAGACAGAGAATATGAAATCATGATGCGTTGCTTCTGCTTGTCATGGTGGATGATTTTATACAACGTCCAAAAGGTTGCTATATTTATTTTTATACCCTGGACTGGAATGATAATCAAAATCAACCTACGTTTTATAATATATACAAATGTTATGAAAGGAATCATGCATTCAAATATTGCAAAGTTATACAGACAAGAAAATGTTGAAATTGCTTTCACCGACAAGGCAAAATTATCTACGTGGACCAGAATTATGATTGTCTGAGTTCAGTGCACCAATATCAACGGCTAGCATCCATATGATGTGCTGCTGCCTCCTCCTTTTGAAGAGAAAATTTAACAAGATCACTCAGCACATGTTCAATTCAGGAGAATCTCCAATTTTGGCATTCAGTGATCCATCTTTCGCACAAAATCATCATCCTAGTGGAAAGAAAGTATTTTGCGAGGAGTTGAGAAGTGTATTTATTATTGAATTGATCAATTCCAGATGATGTATGAAAGAATACATACAACAGCCAACGAAATTGTGAGAGATGAACTCAGCTCTGCTCGCATACACACACATAATATTCAACATTGCTTCACTCACATCATTTTCGGACCAAATGGAGGGAGCGATATCCGCATGCATATTACATTATGATGGGGAATAATGGGAAAATAAAATAGGGCTCAAATGGAACATCCAAAATTTTCGTGGAGAAATTGTAGATGAAAATGTAAAGCTTGTCGTCTCCTGCCAGTCGTTCGTAATACTATCTAAACTTCTCCATATATGTTCAAGTCACATCGAATTTTTATGAATAGCTAGATATATTTTGTATTATCATACTCAACAAAAAAGTGATGGCTCGATTGAGATGAAAATGGAAAATTTTGCATAATATGATGGGTAGAATCGAAGGAATCCATTTTGGGTATTGGAAGCAAAATGGAGAAAGAGAGAGAATGTGTGTGGTTGCGTGCTCAACATGAAGGAAAAGGAAGTCTATTGAGGAGAAAGGAGCAAATGTCCACAATTTAGCATACAATATACTTACATTATGATGGAGCTGTCGGTAGTTAGTTCAGTCAGTTTATCTTCAGCATCGATATCAATACAGATATTGTCAAGCGGTACAAAAAATACTTTAGTGAATTTAAGATCGAACCAAGCTCTGTCTCCATCCAATTTGCCATGTAAGAGTAAGGAATGAGGACCTTTTGCAATTCCGAAAGAAAATTAAATATCTTTTGCGTCCTGTCCTACGTAGAATGAAATGTTGCTAAAATTAGCTAATATTATATTTATTATTTCAGTCCTAAATTATGATGGTTCTAATTCAAAATACTGGACGGATGTGATGATATTAAAAAGTAAAAGTCTATTGTGGTTATTACATCTATCGTAAGAGAAAATATATGTTCAGCGTATACTATATACTGTCTACTGTGTGCTAATAGTACTTATCTCATGGAGTCCAACTGAATTACACTATTGATGTTGCCAACAAAAGATTCAGAAAATTGATAAGCTTCCAATAATGCCGTAATCACAAGTGCTCCTGTCTTTATTTTGGATTTGTATGCAAATCACCATCTCAAAAAGTCTGTATTGCATTTTCTCGGGCTCTTAAAGGATCATATTATACTTCCGACGGAATTCTCTCTGAGTATCAGCCACAGAATAGTATTACACTATTTCATTACGTTTAGATAACGGGAAGATTCAGGAAAGGAGAGAATCTTTTAGTACAAAAAAAACTCATTTCTGCTTTCTTTCTGGCTTCATGCCTGCTTTCCTTTCCGCCTATTCCAATTTTAAGACAAAATCCAACAAGGAAAACTTTCTTGAAATCCCGTAGTACATTGACAATATACTACTAACTCATTTCAAAGTCTCATTTTCCTCTTTCTATACATTTCTTTTTTGATAAAAAAAAACATTCATGAGCTGGATATACATTATTTTCTCCAGACCCTATCTCAGAGTTTTCCGAGTTTTCAAATAAATTTTTGAATACAACTGCCACTTTCGTGTTAGCATGTTGCATTGCAAAATCACAAGGAAAGTGACACAACGTGGTATATATATGTTATCCTATATATTCCAGCAGAGTTTTTCCTGTATGTTAGTCTACAAACACCGGTTCTATTGCCAAAGAAATGCTATATAACATTCTTTTCTTTTGAAATTAATGTATATATTTGATCAATATGTATATAGATTCAACAGCTTGCGCTTGGTATCTCAAGCCCTTCCGTGTTCCTCGTTTTCTGTGTGCCTAGCAAAATTTTTACCGTGCATCTTTTATTTTCTCTTTCAAACAGTTGGCTTGTGTTTTTCTTAAATATACAAACAGCAATGACTCCTCTGGGATGATGATGAGCTTTCTTCAAATTATGTACTGTGCATAATATGAGATGTTATCTGCAACTACTACTGGAATAAAATGTCCCACACTCTGTCTCTGGCAATGTTGGATGGGTTCTATTTATCCCATTCTGCATCTTATTTACAAGGAGTACACACACAAAGTACAAAAGAATACATGTACACAACACAAAGCATATGCATTGCACAATTTCTTTCCGAGAAACTTTTAAAAGACAAGACAAACAAAAAGTGTTTAAAAGAATTTCACATATTTTTCTCCTGCTTTCTCTTCCAATCTTATTTATCATCTGCATTTTCCTTGCGAACAGGAACAACAAAAGAGATGCAGGAGCACACACGCTTTCTGAATTTTGTGTGTATCATTTATGAGCCCTTTTTTTGCATTACACATGGCCATTCTCTCTCAGCATTGTTATGCATCACATCACATTTTTTGGAGAACGATACGATAGGACATTCCACTTTTTACATTATGTTGCATTGGAGCCAAGAGATTTTAAGGCATAAATTATATATCGTCTTCTGCAGCCTATCTCCTCTCCACGCTTTTTTTCTCTTCTTCTCTTCCTCTTTATTATGCCCACATAACATAACCATATCACAGTTTAAGGGCTTAAATAATGGTAAACTCGATGAGCATACACTTATTTCCATAAAAAGTAATGGGCAAGTAGAGAGCATTGCTACTTTGTTACCATTATTGTTGTGGTTTGGTTTGGCTACCATCTTTCCTCGTCCTCAACATTAGATTTGAACGTGCTCAAAACGTGTGATGTGATGTGATGCAAAGTAAAATGTGAGGCTAGGCAGGCCACTACTCTTTTTGTGCATAATATTGTAGCAAATTGTAAATTTGAATTGTTGAAGGCTTTATTTAATGCTGTTGGCCACGCCGTATCACATTCCTCTTGACGTGTACGATATAAGAGATACTCCAGCATAATATACATATATCAATTCTGAAACTAAAACTGTGTAGACATTGCATGTAGCAAAACCCAAAAGCATTTTTGTTACAGTTAAGTAGTGCATTCAAATTCATCTTTATTTGCATGCATATTTTTGCTGTTTAGTTTGTACCTATCTGAAATGGGTCTACGAGTAGCACTCATGGCTCACATGCTAATGCGACTACCTACTTATTATATGGAAAATTTCTGGAGAACAGTGAGATACTAAAGAGTTCATAACAAGGGAGATATTGGATTCATACAACGCAACATAATAAAATCCCAGAGTAGAGCATCTCCTTTTTTATTATGAAATGCTCAGCAGATAAAAAGGAGAGTTGATAGCAAAGTGGACTGTCAAAGGAGTAAGAAAAGAAGGAATCGTTGACTTATGTAAAGGATTGTGTTGGTTGGGATAGTATACCTTCGTATTTCCATCATCTCTCTCTCTATGCAATATATATTCCCAGTGGGATAAACGCCCTTCTGTATACAGTAGCAATAGAGCGTGGTTATTATGCATGAGCTGGGCTCATGTACTCATCCCTTCATAAACTATTATTGAGATGAAATGCCTTTTTCCTTTTTGTACATCTTCTTCTCATCTTGCTCCTCTTGGTTTAAAAGAAGTAAGTATATATAGTAGGATGCATAAATGCTTAGAGGATATCTTAAGAAGAGGACGAGAGAGAAGGAAAAAAGAAAGGAGCTCGTCGAATTGAGATGAATAAACGTAAAAGAGGATTGAGTAAGCATACTATATGCATACTTAAGGGAAAGTCATTTCATTTCCATTTTATTTCCCTATACCTCTTATATATTATCATCACACATACAACTTTTATTCATGTAATAAGGATATACATAAAAATCTCCTTTGTTTGAGGTAGAAATGCCAAAGCATGATATACTACAGCAAACAAAGTTTAAAGTAGAAAACTCAGGAGCAGATGCATATTATATATTCCTTTGACTTTGTCTGAGCTAGCATAACATTTTGCCCATTTTGCCATTACTTCTTTTGCCGCTTAGAAAGAAATTTTGGAGTTCACCATACAAAAAGCGTGTTTTTATTTGCTCTCTCATCCCTCTATACCGAATTCTCATTTTAAAACTGACTTTCCCTGTCTTAGAATAATGTTTAGGCATGACTTGTTTTGGGAAACCACCAGGCAAAGTAAGTCAAAGTCAAAATAAACAAAGCTTATGACAGTGTATATATAGTTCCTTCTGTAGCTCAAAATTGCATTCTTTTTTCCTGTGAATGAGCTTCTGGTTTAGGATTATAAGTTTTTGGGTTTATTTCAACGTAGTGTGCAATGCCATGCAGATAGTTATGGTGGTAAAAATAATGGGCTAAAAATAGAGTCATGGGCTGATGCACCGAAATACTGTTGGAAGATTACTTTTTGCCAGCTCTTCATAATGAAAATGAAGTGCAGCCTTCATTACCATAAACCAAACGAGACTTGATGATGAAATTCCAAAGTATATGAAAGAAACACACCCCGTCACAATGAGTCACAATATCGAAGAAGAAGACAAAATATCCTCTTTTTAGATTATACATTTCTACAACTTTTCAGATCAAGATCAATCAGCTAGCATGAATGCATTTTTGCTTTGTTATCCTGGTGTTTCCTTCACTGCAGCGAACTGCGAGTTTTTTGGTATCCCATGAAGGAATATAGGGCTGTACTACAGCACATCACATAAGTAAGTGTTCCCCTTTAGAGCGAAATCTTAGCTGAAGTCGTTATTTGTATAGTTGGATGTTTGTATAGAATTAATAATAGGTTTCATCAGTTTTTGACTGGTTTTGTTTCCAATACACCTGCAGGGAATAAGGTAGCATACAATTTACATCGACAACGCTGAAGCTGGAGCCTGATATTGGAGTAACGTAGAAGCAGTAATATTATATTCATTTTGGTCTACTGTAATTATGTAGTCGGGTTAGGAATATACTTGAACTAATATAATTATGAGAACATTGAACATACTAATAAACAAATAACAATTACCCGTTACCCTTTAGCTTTAGCCCTACTATTTCTATTTTCTTATTATAAATCAAAGCATAAACTGGATATTTGATATCTACTTCATAGCACCCTCGGGTTTGAAAAGCTAAAAGTAAATAAATGAGCAGCTCTCATCACATCATTGTATTTAATTTCAATTTAAAAATTGTACATCTTGTCTAATCTAATCTAAAAGTACCAAAACCTACACACCAGGTTGATTGTAGAGTGATTCTATTAATTTAACAATTTGAGTCTCGTTTAGAAGTCTACAATTCTTAAAGGTTTTGCTTCCTATAAAGAATATATTTATGTTTCGAATCTATGTATAAGCACAGTATATGGTTTGGTGTTTGTTTTGTTATGCATGTCGAAGGAGAAGCAGGTAGTGGATCTGCTAAAGTAGCAAGACAGNTTTATGTTTCGAATCTATGTATAAGCACAGTATATGGTTTGGTGTTTGTTTTGTTATGCATGTCGAAGGAGAAGCAGGTAGTGGATCTGCTAAAGTAGCAAGACAGAGCGGAGAAGAGCAGCAAGAGTCAAGAAGGAAGACAGGTTATCAAATATTTATTTTCAAGGCAGACTTGTACCCTGTAACCCTATAATTAAGGTTGTTCGAAGAAGATCACATATCCCATAATAATACAAATGGTAAATGGATACATACAGATTTCAACTGTATTTGAACACAGAATGTAATACACAGCAAAAGTTTGATGTAACTTGGTAATGAGTGCTGTAGGTATTGTATACACATAATATTATATAATATGTTACATAACTGGTAAATTACCCAATTATCCGTAAAGCTGATACATAACAAAATTTTAATGATTCGAGATGTTCAACTCTACACGAAAAATTTCATCTTTCCAGATTTCTATTTCTTAAAATTCTGTAATCATATGTAAAAGGCAGTTGGGTACGAGTTTAAAAGGACATTAGTCGGCTCACTTATTGATTTTCGCAAAGCACTAAGAAACCGGTGAGCAGATTTGATCATTGCGAACAAGTTACCAGCATATTATTTGTTACAGAGAAAAGTATGAAGTATACGAATGTTTCTAAAGTACTTTTCCAAGTCCACATTTCTAATGCGTACTTGAGAGAGATTCTTATTTTTTCCAATTTAAAGCTCAAGATAGCCAAAGTATCGTAGGTCGACTATAGAATGTATTCCTTTGTCAATCAACTATATGCTCCAGTTGTTAGGTACTTTTCCATGCACGATTTCGTTGTGGTATTCGTATTGGCATTGACGGTATATAAGCCTTATTAATTTTGAGAGTAGGCGACTACTCGAGAGTTGAGATCAAGACACATGCAAGGTTGGGGAAACCCTTCGTCTCCCACTTTCTTTTTTCTACTTATAATTTTCCATAGAATCTGATTTACCTTTTCTTTCACCACTCAAAAAGTCTTTAAAGGAAACTTGTTCACTCTGGATCGAAAGGTTCTTGAGTTCAGCACTAATGATGAATCCATTCAAGTTTCAGATGGGGATTCTCTCGACTTAAGTAAATAGTTTATTAAATAAAATTAAAATAGATTAAATCAGTCAATCCTTTCTGAGCTGCTTCTACGAATTGTAATCTTACGTAAAAACGTAAGGTGGTTGTATAAAAAGTATTGACAAATAGAAAGTTAGTTTGTACTTTGTGCTATATAGTAATCAAGTGAAATCTTCATTACATTTAAGATCTTCTCCTCATCACAGCCCTTTTTGGTTTCACACCATGCTTACCATATACATCATCTCACTTTGCCGTCCATCCCCTGTGGAGAAGTTGAAGACAGTGTCGCGTCATTTACAAGCTTTAACTTGGTTATGTTCCCTTGTAACTCGTTTTTATTCCCCTGTTTTCCCATTTTAAGTAAATGAGAAGGACATGAATGAAACGGAATGTCATCTCATTTTCTCACACTTTCTGCTTTCGTTACATAAACAGTCGCATCTTCTTCCATTTTCTCTCTCTATCCCACGAACTGGATGTGCCATGTATAGTGCGTGTTTTCCACCACCATCATCAACACGAGATGAGATACACTCATTCATTCCTGGAATTACGAGAAGAGTGAAGAAAAAGAGAGATGAGATGTGAGAGATGATGGGAAGATGCAAGATCTTATTATATTCTTGGTACACTGTCACATTATCCGGAATGGACTAAATGTGCGTACTCATCCTTTGACTTTGACTATTTTCTACATCTGTAGCCCCAATTATGGTGACTAAACTCTCAAGACTTTTCCCTTTCCATCTTTTGCATCTTTCCTAAGAGAACTTATGTGTACTATGGTTCTTCTTTTCCTGATGTGATGAGGATGACAATGACAGAACAAAAGTCTTTCCTTTTTCGCTCACAATAATAAAAAAGGAAACTTATCTATCTCTCTTCCTTTTGTCAGGAAAACGAGGAAAGAAGAAGGAGCGTGTCTTCATCCTCATTTTTCAAATGTGAAAGAAAAGTCAGCCAACTTAGCTCAGCTCCACTAACTTTTTGTCATCATTAAGCATGGTTGGACCAGTTACCAGTAACAAGACCAATTATTTCGAGCATTTCACTCGGTCTGCTCCAAAAACGGGATTTAGCGTACTTGTATCCCATTTTATATATAAGTACGATCGTCGTTGCTAATGATGCATAATGACATCTTCATAATCGAGTATTAAAGTGGAGGAAAGACTGTGTCCTTGGAAGAAAAGAGGGATTTTTGATGAAAGATAATGAGTTTCTCTGACTTAAAGACGGAGGAAGTGAGGAAGCCGAAGAAGAACTTAAGAATGACGTAGAATAGAAACGCAGAAGCTTTCAACTCGTGATAATATACATATCTAAGCAATTATTGTGTAAATTATTCATTTTGACTTCACGAAACGTCTGGCTTTCTATGTGATGGGTTTTTGGAAAGACTTTAGAATCTCGTATCGTCTTGTTCAAGCCAGACATACTAATTGTTGGTAGCACCAAACCAAAATGAAAAAACAAACAACCATATTTCAAACATTGTAAATTACGGATGGGAATTATCAGTATTGAATTCCAAGGACTAACATTTACCAAAAAGCATATTAAATTAACGCTGGTTTGTTGCTTTAAACTAATATCCCATCCCATCCAATCCATAATCTCATCCCGGTACGAGTCTAAGAACGGAAAGGCAAGCAATAACTGTCTTGAAAACCAACAAATTTTGTGACTTTTGGTTTCAGCTCTTTTACAAATCTTTAAGTAAATATAGAAAGGAAAGCTCTGGAATCCTGTTTGTTTGACTAGCTTTTGTAAAATACTCATACACATTTCCACTATTATTACATGATTGTTATTTGTACAGTCAAGAAACATGCTCGAGCATGTGCAACTCACGATTTATAATACAAACATAAATGAAATTGTTTGAACTTCAAAATTTACATGCATTTTAAACAGTAAACAATGAATCTCTGAACTCTTGGAGTTTGGTTTAGGTTCATTTGTTAGCACTGCATAATCATTATTAACAGTAGCATTTTACATACCTACGTGTGGTTGCACTGGTGCATAAAACTTGTTCAAAGCACAAATGCAGTAGCAACCAAAATTTTCATATTTTATGCCCATAAAACCAGCCTCTTGTGTAGCTGGTTTACTTTTTTGTTTATTCTTTTGACGACTCTGGAGATTCAAGTATTTCTTGGTTGGTAGTGTGGTAAGCTTTGGAGTTGAAGTACAAAATGTGTGGAGTGTAAGCTTTAAAAAAAGTTTTCCTCCTGCAATTTTATGAAGTACATGAAAATGTATGACGTGAGTGTTTGAGTGTACGACCCCTTTAAAACGATTTACAACCACTTCCACTCCCCAACACAACCCATAAATTTACAAAACAATGAGATTTTTCCAACCGAACCTGTGTTATATTATAAAAAGGAGGAAGGAGACGAACGGTAGGAAAGTCATTCCCATAAAACACTTACGAAGAGGACATGAAAACGCATAAATAGTATGACTAAACAACAATGAGGATAATAATAGAAGGTTTTACATTATGCACATCTTCAGTCAGGAAGAAAGAAAAAACATTTACCCTTCTTTCTTTAATGCTAATCCTATTGCTTTTGTATCAGGTAATGTTATGCACGGAAACTATTTATTATCCTTTAATTGGTTTAACTTGACTTGCTCGTCAGTTCCAGTTTTCATAAATATATGTATTCAATAACGACACGTCAGGGAAAATTTACATTAGAAAATCTTATAACTTCGCTCCTGTGAGCATTTCATTTCTTTTTATCCTAACTTCAAACTTTGGTTCTTCTGTTGTAAACGATTGAACTCTTCTAGTTTTTTACTTTTTACTGTTATTAATTAAGGGTTTGATATGTACACATAAAAATCATATTTACATAGATCGTATGTTAGCTCGCATTAATGAGAAAATGGGTGATGATGGGGTTTGATGGTTTACAAATTAGTTTAGTTTCGTGTGGCTTCATCGTCAGCTTTATGACTGGATCTGCGGGTTATAGATCAAAGGAGGCAAAAATGTTTATACTTCGTTTCCAGAGGTGGATGTCAACACGTGAGAAACATGAATGGTTGTGAACCTTGAAAGCAATACAGGGATCGATTGGATGCCTGTAAACGCTTTGATGCCAACGATTGACTATATTTATTCTTGTTACGCTGAAAGCAGATTACTGATGATAAGATATTTTTATAGCAAGCTAGACTTGGGAGGAAAACGCAGACAGAAAACAGACACATCCGCACATTTTGAAATGATGTATTTTATATAGTAGAGTAGAATGTTCACAACCTTAAAAACCTCTCCAGA
>JAANSM010005394.1:0-10178 GCA_036850725.1 Orchesella villosa | reverse complement strand
ACACAGGAAAATGAATTTGGATGATTATTCGATCCGTGTTTTTGTGATTTACTGCTAACATATGGCGTGTGGTGAATTTGGTTTTTAAAATCTGCAGTTGCAGCATGTTTTTAACCTTCAACTTCAATCTGAATATTATGCTCTTCATTGAAGGTTGATTTGACGGGGCATCGATGCATGCAATTGCTGCATTATAATTTTTAATGAAATGCAGGTTTTCCATTGTAATAATCTGAGGGATGTAACGAGAATCTGTCAATGATTTCCATTTTGTGATTGGGATTCTTTTTTTTTTCGATTTTTAACACTGCAGAGAATGGGTCAAGGGTCCCATAATTTTTTCATCAGCATTCATACCCGGGAAACCCTTTCAATGAATCGCCAGCTGTGACTACTGAATTCCATTGAAATAACTCTTCAAGGTGTCAATCATAAGAACATCAGTATTTTTTTTATATTCAAACGATAATATGAATCCATTGAATTGCTACCACGTGTAGGCATCTTGCTCTCTACTTGAATTTGAAGTTCATCCCAATTATTGCTATAAAAAATTAGTACCTTAAAAAATGACGTCCTTCGACAGTTAAGAACCAGTAACGGGCATGGACTTGAATCTCCAAAGGGAATGTACAGCATCTGAGCATGCTGAGTACTTGGTAGGGTGTCTACGTTTATAATTTAAAAAATGTAATGCATTATATATATTACAAAATGTGTTCTGAATGACTGTCTATTCGCATTACTCTTCAAGGTGTCAATCATAAGAACATCAGTATTTTTTTATATTCAAACGATAATATGAAAATCCATTGAATTGCTACCACGTGTAGGCATCTTGCTCTCTACTTGAGTTTGAAGTTCATCCCAATTATTGCTATAAAAAATTAGTACCTTCAAAAATGACGTCCTTCGACAGTTACAAACCAGTAACGGGAATGGACTTGAATCTCCAAAGGGAATGTACAGCATCTGAGCATGCTGAGTACTTGGTAGGGTGCCTACGTTTATAATTAAAAAAATGTAATGCGTTATATATATTACAAAATGTGTTCTGAATGACTGTCTATTCGCATATAAGAAAATGTTCGAGGTTATGTTTCATTCCTGAACGTTGAGTTTATTTTCAAGAGAAAGCTTGTTTGAAAAATTCCCAGAACGTTAATTATCGTGATACGAAAACAGAAGCGTGCTGCACTTAAACCATAAAGATGATGACAAAAACCACGTAAAAATATTTGCAAACGTATGTAGTAAAAATGACATGACTGTTTTATGTTCAGCACTCCACCAAAGTTAACGGGAACCATGTACTCCGAAGAGATATACAGGATTGGGTGTATGGTGAAGCTATTTCATTTCTACGCATGTTTTACTCTGCTCTCATTATTTTGAATATTCACAACAAATAGCAACTGCTGTGCATAATGTTTCAACGAAGACAAACTAAAAAATGTATGCCCCTACTTTTATAGAAGAATACTGTATTTTTTTGTCGGTTTAGCAATTTCCACCATAAAGTTAACAATATTGAGCATCAAGAAGAATAGCTCCATGCTAATAAAAAGTTCTGACAAGATCGTTTCCGCCTTCCCCTAGTTTGCATAATATTTGCTTCTGCAAAATGTCTTCTCTGCATTCTTCGAAACGAGCTTTCTTAACCAATTTAGCTACATTAAAGCTACTGTATATTGTATTATATAGTGTGTGCGGCTGGTTCACTTAAAACAGATAAGGAAGCTTTTATTATTATTGTGTTTCTTTTCAAACTTAGCAGTCATCAGACCAAACCCAACATGAGCATACGCTCTTTGGGGACTGATCTGATGGTACAAGAAAAAAACAGCAGTTTAGAAAAGGAAGGGCTCGGTCAAGAAAAGAAGGAAAAGAAGTTCATTTCAGTTAGATGAAACATGAAAGGAGGATTTTCTGCTTCAGTGCTTGATACGTATGTGTACTGACAACAGATGCTAATTATTAGTCTTATCCTATTCCTACACACATCTTTCGTATACTTAGTAGAATAGAAACGAAGTAGATAAAGTTGTAGAATGATTCCTCATCCCAGCCCGTCTTAATTAACCATATCCCTCTGAATTAATTAGTCTCAAGTCTCAGAAGGACCCACACAGGATTTTAATGTAGCATGAACATGAAAAGGATTAAGATTCAATCTAGATACATGAGTGCAACTGTAGTTCTAGGATTATGGGGAGAGAGTGCTTCTCAATTTACTCTTCGGAATGAAAAAGGAAGAAGAAAAAAGTTGAGTTGCTACTGGTGGATATAGATGATGGCGAATTCTAGGGAAGACAACGCCCAGGTTTACTTACTACATGAATAATATTGCTTCAGTCGCCCTCCACTTAATTGTGGGATATACAGAGTGATAAAACAAAGTAGAGTCGTATTTGGTATAAAGGTTATAACTGCTATTTAATGCGTTGCCCTTCCTCAAACCTTTCTAGTATTGTAATTAAGTTGACAGTTCATACTGATGAAGACTCATCAAACTTATTTCATGTAAGAGCGACAATGCAATAACAAAAGTTATGAGTGATCTTGTGTCAAATTAGAAGCAATGCGAACATTTATGACAATGTGATCTTCTGCCTTCTATTTGAAATTGGTATTAAAAGATCTGTTGCATATCACGCTAAGTTGTAAGGCAGTATTTCTAGTGGAAATATAGCGTATTGTAGAACATCCATTACTTTATTACGGTGGCCATACTTTGACAACCGCTTACAATACAAAAACTTCTTTTACAAATACATATTCTACATAAAGCTTGAACGTGGCATTCAAAAATGATATAACTGACTGGAATTTACCTATTTTCAAAAGGTGCATTGGAAGTGCATTTTAGAAAGGTATAATGCATTCAACTCCGTTAGTAAAAGTCACAGAGGCGAGGAAAATTTCCCTCGGTGACATTATTTCACGTTCACCAACTATCCCTTTGACACAATGGATCCACTCCGAGAAATGAAAAAGTGCATTCAAACTGCACTCGTTTTCTAACCAAAGGCTGAATAAAGTCAGAAAACTCGAGGAAGAAAAAGTTGTTGACAACACTTTTAGCATATCAGATTCTCTTATCGGAACGGGAACTGGATTGCACCATGTCAGACGTTTTCAATATTACATGATATCACGTCATATATGTAATGTACAGCACCTCTGTGAATTTTCCCCACTTCTTTGGTGAAGTGGAAGCAAGCAAGTGGCAAAAGACGAAGCGAAGCGAGCTGAAAAAATAAGGGTTGATTCAATATATATTACGGGAATATACATGTGAACTTTTCCATGCAGTTTCGACATTTCCATTGTATTTCAAACTCTATATGTTCACATCAAGAAAAACAACGAGGCTAGGCAGAGAGGCAGGAGGGTCACGTCACAGACTTAAAGCGTTGCATTGCATTTCCACTGCATTGCATGGTGAAATCGTCATATCGTATCATTTTCAACTCAAAACTTTTCTTCTTTTAAAACGAATCTTTTCAACAACTTTATGTGCCCATATTTCCTGAATAAAGTACCAGAGAATAAGGAAAACACCAAAGTGAACAGGGAAGAAGAAGGGTGACTGACTGGATTTTCTTTCTCTCGGGGTGCCAACAACTGAACCAAAAGGCTAAAATTATGTATATATATACATATAATAAAAATACAAAAACTAAAAACTTTTTTTCAAAAGGGGATCGATTTTTCCATCAAAGAGGAAACGAGACGGGTAGAAACCAATAGTGTACAAGCTGTAGCACCAACAAACACCGGGAGATTTTCTTTAAAAAGAAGAAATTGAGTTTGCTTTCATTCACTCATTGTTGTTTCCTTCGTCTTGAACATGCAAGAAGTAGAAAAAACTATAAATGGTGTAATATACCGATATACTGTAAAAGTATATATAAAAACTTGTGCATAAAAAACTCCATTATATGCACCCTTTTTTTCGTTAAGTATTAAGCAAGTAATAACGGAGTTGTAAGATGATGACATTAACATCACTCTAGCGTGGGAGAAGGAAGGTTGTAGAATATCTGGAATCTTTATGCTTTCTAAGGGAGATTGGGAGGACAGGCTGCTGTAGAAGAGTGGCATTAACCATCCAT
The DNA here is from genome assembly GCA_036850725.1 of Orchesella villosa. NCBI lineage: Eukaryota > Metazoa > Arthropoda > Collembola > Entomobryomorpha > Orchesellidae > Orchesella > Orchesella villosa. The sequence goes on along the minus strand of JAANSM010005394.1, from coordinate 6,060 downwards.
ATCAGCATATTATATCCCGTAATAATATTCGTTATGTGAAATGCTTAGAAATTGAGTCTTTCATAGAATAAAAAGGGTGCTATATGCTCCTTAACATTTTCCAGTTTCTTGAAAAACTTATTTTTATTCTGGATGAGAGAATCTTATAAACGGAGCCACGAGAACATTTTAAGTGGCAAATAGCTGTCGTCGCGTCGCCTATCATATTATCTCATCGTCTTATATGCACATGCACGCACGTCGCATTTTCAAAAATGTGAATAAACGATCAAGACGACAGAAATGAAGCAATTTGCCAAAAGCTCTCTCTGAATGGGAGAAAAGCTTAAGGTAATGAGCCAGGGAAAATAGTAATCACACCTTTATGGATTCCTCCCACCACAATCATGTAGCTTTAAAATTCATTGTTCAAAGAATCTTCTTCCTAGTTATGAAATATTTTTCCTTTCAACCGGTGGGATAGAAATTGACAATGATGATGGGATGTTGATGGTCCCGTTGGAATTTGGTACTTATGTTGCACTTCTGTGTTATGTTCTGGTAAAGAATTGGGGAAAAGTATAGTAACAACCTTGACTTCTATAGAGCTCAAAGAATAAATGTAAAGGTAAATGACGCGAATGGTGTAAGTCTTTGAAGACAGTGTCGATCATGAGATTCAACACAAAAGGCTATAAAAATATGGCAATTACATGCTTCATTGATCCAATATAAGATTGTTATATGGACCATTTAATGGAGTTTGTGTAATGCAGTGCTTATATCGATTTTTAAAATGTATTGTAAATTAATGACTTTTATATGGAAGCATGCACGAAAGAGTATATATAATTTCACAATCAGATATAAAATGGAGGAAAGTGCAATGTTGTACATGCAGGAAAAAATGTAAGGAAGAATTCTAGTTTTTGATTGTCGAGTATGGAATTTCAATGTGGTCATTTATTGATAGTTGAACATTGAATAATCTACTGAATTATATGGTTAATTTTTGTCCTACATGTCACATTTTCCTCAGTTTTCATAGTTTAAATGTTTTGCTCGTAGATTAACGAATTCCGCATTTAAATGATTCAACGTCCAACGCACGTACGTTTAAGCAAAACTGGAGAAGCAGAAAACTCGATAAGAAAGTGACTCATATATTTCAGAGAATCCTAAGCACTTTACATATCTCGATCTGTCCTCTTCAAGCAAAACCACCCGAATTGTCTGATAGCAATAGCGTAAGAACACTCAAACACAATTTAGAACACAGCGCTAGAACGGGAATCCCATCCCATCGACAACGGGTCGGATGGTTTGGTGTAAAGTCGCCTAAAACGAGTTGAATTAACGCTCGTAGCACCACACAAAATCTTCTACGGTTGTCTGCTTTCGAATTCTTGGATGATCATTATGATGCTTTATATCACCTCAAGTGCAAGTGAAGCTAAAAGGATAAGAAGGAGCAAGCCAAGTGCAAAAGAGAACTGAATTGCATTCCAGATTCCAAAGCAAGAGGAGACTAACCATAAAGCGGACCAAGTTTCTGGTTATTTTCACAAGAATGCAGAAACACAATGAGCCATGTTTTAGGTGACTGTTTAATGAAACCTGAATCGTGCCAGCAACCATTATCACTATTGCTTGCTCGAGTTCTGAAGAGGTTAACGTATCGTATCGTAAGTGGTAGGTAGGCGGGTCAAAAATGTTATATTGAGCTTCTGGTGGTTACTGAAAATCCTTAAAGTTTCTTGAGTTTGATATGAGTCGCCTTTAAGGAATTTATTTTGGACTACTTTCACCGTAATGTCGGATGCATCACATAATAACAATGAAAAATGCTTGAGCTAGTTTACGACTAATACAACCTCATGCTGTCCTTTCCTGGTTCTTTCCTACCACATATCTTTACATCTTTTGTTGGAATCGAACCAATGTCGGGTCATTCGGTTGGATATTAGATTGGATACAACGGAATAAGAGCTGTGGTTAGGAAAGCAGGGAAGGGACGATAAGATAATGCTCATGTAACAACTGCAATATAATCTCTTAAAATTTAACCCTATTACATTTACTTTTGTATAATTAAATGTATGTAAGAAATACAACAATGTTTTTGGAGAGGGGTTGAATTAATTATTTAAAATAATAAAAGTAGATAGCGTACGATGCGGTTTTTGGAAAAGTTTTAACCAAACGTGAATGTAAATGAGTAAAGGAAAAGCTTTCTTAATGCGGTGTTTGGAGGGAAACTTTAATTCTTCGTCGTTTCTGTATTATTTCTCTTAACTGGTCGATCCAGTTTCAAATTAAAAAGCAGCATTCTTCTAGAAAAGCCACTCACAACTGAAGAATCATCAGCCATCAGCAGACGATGACTTAGTTAAATGAAAAACTCTATTCATATCATTTCTTGTTTCATACGCATTGTTATTGTACAGTAAACAGTAAATGGTTGGTTGGTGGTTGGAATGGAATGTTGAATATTATCATTTTCTACCAGGATACGAAAGTTCTTTATATGGCGTTTTATTTACTTAACATTACGTTTCGATTTTATGCCTATTGTTGCACTTTATTATTACAAGCATTTTATGAATGAAGGCATTTACCCTTTTGTATACGATATTATGTACAATACCCTCCATTAAAAGTTCATTGTTTGGGTGGAGCCTTCCAGGAAATGACATGACACATGAGCTTATTTACAAAAAAAATCCTTACGAATACAGTACAGTTGCAACGAAAAATTCACCTACAATTACAAGGAACCCCCACAGGTATAACAAGTGATAACTTGATTGTCCAAATAATGCATACTAAAATTATCCTCAACAATGTAAAAAAAACTCAATTCATCCAAAGAACCATCTTATTTTGGTACATCGTTTGACGCACGAGGATAAACATTTCTTCCCTACATGAATACATCTTTTGATAATTGAATAGCTGGAAATTATTGGATTGTTGTATTATGCATTGAAGTATATTCAGCTGTTCGCAATCGCCATCTCATCCCATCTTTTTTTATGCAATGCGTAGACACTTTCGATAATTTGTTTTGAAATGAGTGAAACCATTGATGGGGTAGAACTGCAGACATTTCAATATCGAATTTGTTCCGGTACTTTATCATGTGAACAATTATCCTGTCAATGTTCATCTTCCTCAAAAAGTAAATGTGCCTTGTAAAGCAATATAATTGCTGGAGTCGTTCATTTTGCATTTGCTAACTGGTCCTGGAGTGCAATTCCATAAAAGTATCAATTGAAGCTGTAAGCATTGATTCGTTATCATCTCACAGCACTATTGTTACAGAGCTCTTAATTTTTTTGGACATGCTTATTGTACATGAGTGTTGGTGAGGAGCTGATGACGATATCCTGCTGGGTTAACAATGAGCGAACAACGATGTCGGCTTGTGTGATGTATGGTTGTATTATGTATGTATAGAATCTGCAATTTTTTTCCATATCTGTCAACATCCTTACCAGACAATGATTGAATTACTATTAAATTTCATTCATGTGCATACTGCATATATACTACCACCTCGAAGATTATTTATTTGTAAAATGAAGATTCACTTACAACTACTATGACCCAAACCAAAAGTGTATAATAATTCGTATCTCGCTCATGAAGTGAAGGTGCAACTAGCAAGACATCTAACAAAACTGGAAAGTGAGAAGTGTCAGATAAGCAGGTACTTATTACAACGTCTAAGCATCAGAGTAAAGTTTATAAGTTCAAGACATATAACAAAACTGGAAAGTGAGAAGTGTCAGATAAGCAGGTACTTATTACAACGTCTAAGCATCAGAGTAAAGTTTATAAGTATATTTCTTAACGATATTCCCTACTGAAGACTGAAGACTTTCATCAGGTTTTAAAATTACTTCCAAGCATCTCCAATCTCCACTTCCACACAACAACAACGAACGAAGTAAAAAAATATCCCCGAAAACGCTAAAAGCGAAAGAATAGAAATAGAAGTCTCGTTAGCGTTAGCCATAAAGTCTGATATTTTAGGGACATGATTTTCCTGACCGTCTTCGCCTCTCTCTGGATCTCGAGATAAGACGATAGGGAAAGAAGATGGGGGAAAACAAACGCGACTTTGGGATTTACGACTAGACACAAAGATACACGCGAATACATAAGGACGAAGGAGATATTTCCAGAGATTATAAGAATGAAAAATACAGAGGCAGCCATCCTGCAGCCACAAGCCAATTCTGAAAAGAGACATTGGAGATAGAAATGATATACACAAACGTACATATATTTAGACGTAAATCTGGAAACTGAGACGACACCGAAACCTATAAACGAACACTTGTGAGTGTATTTCTAACCCTAACTAACGGAGATTCACATCTTCCAAGCAGAACATAGTTTCTTATGAAAAGGAGGAAGACAAAACACTAAAAAAGGCAGCACTTTTCCTTCAAACCAACACAAAAGTTTTTTTTTTTGCATTTTAAAGCCCTAGTTAAGTTTAATTGTCTGGTTAAGCTAAGCAAGTCTGTTGTTTTTTGTCGTCTCATTGTCTGACAGAAAAAGCCGACCGACAACCGACCCTCAATGGATCATTTTGTCCCAATAGACAAGTTTCCCTGTCTTATATATTTTATTGAAGTATATGAAAGTGTGTGAGTGAACGTCTCCGTCTTACTTGTTTTCCTAAGATGAAAAAGGAGAAATGATGATGTCTCCTGGAATCTCTTTTGAGACTTAAAAAATTGGGAAGATTTATTGTAAGATAATGACAGGAAGAAACCTATTGGATAGGATACAAAAAAACTGTGCTTCATACGTGCACGGGTGTTTCTCTACTTCACCATCATTTTCTAGTGAACTTCTTTTTAGTCATTTTACTTTGTTTTCCTTTACTTCATATTTCCCTTGAGAGGAACCTTCCTCAGAGGGCATGCATTAGTTTAGTATTTTTNAGGAACCTTCCTCAGAGGGCATGCATTAGTTTAGTATTTTTGCCATTCGTATTCGTTAACCGTAAGTCGATTTTTACAGATGTGCACACACATTCTCCATTAAAATAGTTTGTCTATTTTTAAAAGTCTTCCAGTCAGTTTCTATTTGTATTATGCATTCCAAGGTAATGACTTGGTGAAATTTGCTTTAAATTATTACTATTTGATGCTTTGTAAAAACTGGCATAAATAGTCAAATTTTCAAAGCTAATCATAGAAAACTTTCAACGAACTTCCTTGGGGAAAAGCCCTGTAGTGTTGATGGTTGATTAAAATGGGTATATTGAGCGAAAATCGTGCTGAACTACAGTAAATGCCATTGGTCGCATAATGCCCTCTTAAATACTGAGAAAATTACTCACATAAAATATAACCGTTTTGTATCTCTGTAAAATTCCTATAAAAAGGTGTACATTTTAGGGCGGAAATATTTTAACAGTTTACATAATGTATAAGTCGATGTAGCCTTAGCTCATTCACGCAGATAAGCAAAAAAACTAAAATAAACTGGAAATTGTTTACAATTCTCTTACGCATACTGATTACCTGTAAATTACAATTAATATGTCATCACATCCAAATCAACCCATGTTTTTTAACCAGTGGAGGTTGCATCATTTGTTATCCTTCAAAAGTGAATTTTTCACTAGTTTGGATCTACAGTAATGTAAATGCTTGTGAAAATGAAATTTTTATTATTATGCCTGTATGTAAGAACCTTACTTACATTTCACTTCCGTTTTGCTTCTACATCCTGTGTCTCCATTCTTTCCAACAAACCTCCGCAGCAAAACTATCAAGAAAAGATATTTCTGTGTTTTTGAAATATGGCTTGAGTAAAGGTAATCATGCACTCCAAAGATGTGAAGTTCAAGAGAATTTTGAAAGCTTAACTTATTGCCTTAACATAGCACAAGGGGTTCAAGAGGGTTTGGTTGCTTGCTCCTCTTGTTTCTTGACAAAATCCAGAAGAATGTTGTTTTGTTGTTTGCTGCGTGGTTCCAGACTGTCTAGTTGGGGTTCGTTGTTCCGGAAGAATGCAAGAATTTTGTATGCTTGTTATTATTACACTTTTGCTTGC
>JAANSM010005393.1:0-10178 GCA_036850725.1 Orchesella villosa | reverse complement strand
AGTCAAGTTAGGTAGTCAATTTAGACATACGATTTAAGTATGATAAACTCAGATTATATTTAAAGTTATTGACAGTTATCCTAGATAAGTACTACATATAAGGATGCTGTGCAGTATAATATCCTGCTCTTGCAATGAAGCTCCGAAATGATCTCAATTGTTGTAAAAAGTAATAAAATAATTTAGTCTTAAGGCTCTATATTTATATAGTCACTGGAGAAGGAGAAAGATGTGAAGGCCGGAGCCGGAACATGCAATACATACAGGTATTAAGATGATGTACATACACTTAGAGCTTTGCTCATTAGTCATTACCCAAATAATTCACATCAACATCTCAGGAAAATTTTTCCTCTTCCGAATCAGATTTTCTTCATAAATGGACAAAACAAAGATATATCCTATAGTCTGGTGCAGCACCATAAATCCTCAATGCTAATTGAATTCATATTATGTAACATTGGCCCAACTCAAATATCATAATGCACATTGCACAATGGCGTTATTTCCCTTTTCCTTAAGCATTTTCCATTGACCGTGTATGTATGATGTTGTTTTTACGGGAACGTTCATTTTCTCTGCCCTTATCCTTATTTTTTGTAGAAAAAAATTCCCTGATCTTAATCATGAGAGTATAGACCATCTACACACTCACTCAATTCGACTTGTTCACCATTGGGTTGGTAATACAATTTATCTGAATGAATCAGAGAGTTTATTCAGGTGGAAAGGGAGAAAGCTTACTTAAACATTTTAGCTTTTATTTCATACATATTGTCCAATTCCGCCCTCTTTTTTTCTCGTTTTGGTTAATGTTCGTTCAGACAAAATGTGGATTGTTCGTAAAAGGGCATACGTATATATACCACATTACAGCAAGAGAAGCACTTTTTTCTACTCCGTTTATTGCCAACCGACAAAATATTATTTTATCTTCACGAAATATTGACTTTTCCATTTGGACAAATATGTGGAGCCTTGTCTTTGACCACGTCCAGCTTTTAAAAATAAATATTTCAGATAAGTGATATGTGTGTGTAATTTTCTTGGAAATCAAATCATACAACGTGGCATAGTTCGTACTTGTGGGATACTACAGAAAAAATACGAGTGGGGTAGCTCGTTTGTTGCTTTTTTTACGATTTTTCTTATTGTTTGGATTGATGTTCAAAACGTATATACGGTCAAAAAAAGTGTACAGGTTGGCCAGTTATGCACTCCCATAATTTTACCAATGCCAATAACTTTTTTTCGGCTGCGTGTGAGTGTGTATATATGTATGCATTAGTGCTGGGAAAATATGGTATGGTGTTGGCGGAAAAAGGGAGAAAATTACTTTGCTAAAATGAACTCACACCTTACAAGGTGTGATTTACTGATTTATTCCAACAATTTATGCTTAGCATTAACTTTTCTCTGTTTTTGCTAGGAATTGAGTTCGTGCTTCATTCTGCCCTTCCCACTTGTATTTTTATGGATGCATGCACAGCTCATAATATTAAACGTTGATTCTTTTGTCTTTATATAAAGGCTTTTTAGGTTTTTTTTCTACTTAGCACAAATCCAAAGTATTTTTGTACATGAACATGAAATACACATTTATTTTCACCAATAATAATCCATTTTTGTTTTTATATTTTTGTTGCATGCATCAATCTAAAGAAAAATATGTTGGAGGAAATAAAAAATTTGTCTATTCAGCTTTTTAATATAAATTATGAACCCTGAACTGCATTCATATATTTACACACACGTCAAATTTCCCCATACTTTTTATAGTATATTTTGCTTATCTCCCTCTTTTCGTCAATGCAAAAGCTGTAAATGCCAAGACAAGAAGCAATAAACTTTTATATGAATAACGGACGTAGAAAAAAGAGCAAATAAGTAAAAAAAACGTTGTGATTTGCTGGAGTTATATTGAAATTCTTGACTTTAATGATAAACTTGCCGCTTTTGATGATGATATTCTGAAACTAGGTGTTTTGCTGCAACTCCAACCAAAAAAAAAGTAAAGGAAAGGATGGAGTAATAATAACTTATGAAATCAAAATGTTGCATTTTCACTTCCACAAAAAATAACCCACAAACAAAGTGCAATAATCATTTACCTTTACAATCCAAATTAGCGTCGTTCTGAGCTTAATCTATCATGAACCAATCCAATACCTGGAGTTTTTTTTATGACGTAAGCTCTGCAATTCGAAGGACTTGCTTTGTGTTGCTGCAATCGAGTAATATTGAATACTCATTTAGCATTGCTGAGGATTTATGATGGTGTGACAGCTTTGGACTATAAATTTGTTTAATATCCGGTAAAATGTCCAGATTTAATGATGAATTAAATGAAATCATAGGAAAACTTTGATTTGTTGTTTAGCACTAAACTTTTAATTATCTCTAAGTACTTTCTTTCTGCTCGTCTTTATGGCATATATGTCTATAGTTAATATTTGTTATGCAATATATATACATCAAAAATATTATCTAGGATCATCATTTTCACCTCACATTCCCAAATACTAAATATAGGTATAGGCATTTTCTAAACAAAAGAAATTTCTCTCCTCCTTTCTGTTTTCTATGCTTGGCTATCTATCTGTCTATCTATCTGCTCTTCTCTAAAAAAAACTATCTCTCTGTTGTACCGTCCTGTTCCATCTCTTTATCTCTATCATTCTCTCTCTCTCTCTTTCTCTAAATGAACTTTGGACATGAAAATGTTTTTCTATCATGCCAAGTAGTGAAGTCTTCTAATACTTCAACTTAGCACTGTGTAGATTCTTGTAGAAGAAAAATGTTATCTTTAAAAATCTATTTCTTCATCTTCTCTTCAATTTCAAAAAAATCTCTGTCCTATCAACACTACTAAAGGATGAGTCAGCATCTCTAGAAATGCGCTTCTTCCCTCTCATCGACTCTCCTTTTCAATATCTTTCTCTTGACTCTGAGTCTGCCTCTTTCTCTCCAGGCCTTTTCCACACTTCTTGTATGGGATTTAAAGGCAAAAATAACTTTCTTTCTCACTTTCTGCATTGTTACTTTTCTCTATATACTAAACCTTTATATACATATTTATACACTTCTAAATATGTTCTATTCTATCCGCAACTGTTTCAAGATGCTTTCATTCAATCACATCTTTTCTTATACAAGCACCAATTCTTTCCACGTCAATTTCACTATTTTAAACTTTCTCATCTATCGTAACGCCAATCTGTCAGCTGTCAATTTAACTTGTCTATGCTATCTTACTTTATCTAACTTTCACTTTCTTCTGCCTATACTTTGTCTTTTCTATCCTCCACCCTTTTTCTATCGTCGATTTCCTGTACAATAATCTTACAAGAAATTATAATACCCGATAACTTGTTGAATTATTCTGCATGAATTAAACTATATATTACAATAAGTTAATAATTTTATCAGCACCTATATATCAGTCAGTACTTATCCGACTTGCGTATAGGTTTACTTACATAGCGTTATATTATGATTAAACTAGTATGTTTGTTAACATAGGGTTTCCTGGTCCTCAGAAAACTCACCAATTTTACATTGGCAAAAAGACATTAATTTTAATAATTCACTTGAAAACGCAGCAAGCATTTAAATACAATGATTTGTTCATAATCGCATATGTATGTTCAATGAAAGTAGTGTAAATGTAGATACACATAGTAGAAACTTATCTTTATGAATGTTTGATCTTAAAAAAATGATTCGTGTGATGTAAAAAGATTGATTGCAGAATGATTTACTTAATTACTAGTACCTTATAATTGAACATATATAATTTCATAAGATTAAGTATAACTTTACGACTTGAAATACGATATGATCAGTGAAAGTTCTAGTCATCAAATGTACATGAAATTTCTATAATTAAGCCAACCGTTACATATAGTAAGGAATATATATTATAGCATCGCTATAGGTAGGTGGTAGATCGGAATCTGTTTTCGTACTTCAGTTCATACACTTTCATGTAGGGTTAAGAAGTTGCAGGTAAAACATAACTTGTACACATAAACTCCTAGCTGTGGTAATCAAATATTTGATGTGTAACACTTTTTTTCATAGCGTCTATAATATGTGACCATTAAAAAGATCAAACAACATTTGATCTAACCAATATTTAGTTTTCTCCCAACGCCATGTGTAGCGCAAGAGTAAATAGATTTATGTGAGCTTTCACTCAGGATATATATGACTGTTTTACGAGGAGGCCGTCAAAGGTCTAATTATTCAGTGATTTTGAGAGCATTCACTCTCTAAAATGATTTCCCTTCCCTACTTGACTTTCCCTTCGTTTTTTTTCTGTGCCCATTAAAAGTTTGAGGCGAGTGAATGCAAGTGGCTTTATATAATGTATTTATTTACTAAATTTCTTTGATATAACACAAGGAATTTTCTATCTCTCTTCTCATTTTATGAGCTTCGTTTTATCATTGTGTGCTGTGCTCCTTCCTATATCTACTAACAAGTGAGCGCAACTCTACTTACTTTTTACCTTGTTTTTATGTCAATATTGACCCATGACGATCGTTTACACAGTGAGTGAGTATACAAATAAGTAGGGAGTTTTTATGTGTAAATGTTCAAGCTGACAGGGAGGTATGGGTATATATAAGGGAAAAGCTGTTCTTTCAGTCATATTTTGCTCAAAGACGAAAAACTAAAATCAAGAACAAGAACACAGCTCTCTCTCAGAAAAGCTTAACTTTTATTCTATGTAATGAAAACTCCCATAGGGAACCCTGCAAGCACTGTGTACACAAATGTACACATAATAATAAGTGATAGGCTACTCTTTACTGGAAACACAACACACTAGCTCTCTAAACGAAAAGTGAAGCTACTATCTCGCTTACTTTTCTCCTTTTCTCTCTCTCTCTTACGTTTTGCTTAATTGCGCCTTTCGGTCCCTCTTTATCGAGGTCAGTCACCATAAATCATAAAACGCATATTGATCACAGCACGCTGTTGCTCCTTCCTTTTCCGATTCTCTCACATGCTTTTACTTAAACTCCTTGTATATCACAGCACTATATGCAGCAACTAACTTTTCATGTTGTTGATTTTTTTGTTGAATATTATTGTACTAATAAACCTTTTAGTATCTGTCGCTTTCTCTGTCAGTTAGCTCATGTGGAGAAAGGAAGGCGAGTGACTTTTCATGTGTTATTTTTTGTTGAATATTATTGTACTAATAAACCTTTTAGTATCTGTCGCTTTCTCTGTCAGTTAGCTCATGTGGAGAAAGGAAGGCGAGTGACTTTTCATGTGTACAAACCTTTAGCCATCAGTTACAAGTAGGTACGTTACGTAAAAACCAGTAAATAATACAAAACCCCTTCTCCACACTCGCCTACGCCAATCCAAACATTGAGCAACAATTGTTTCTTTTTCGTCATTAGAGCACATTTATATACATTATATATATAACACTCCCCTGTCAGAATATGCATAAACACAATTTTCCCTTCAAAGACAGTCTCCATAATACTTCGAATTCAGTCTAGGAGAGAAAATTATTATTACACTATTGATTTTCTAGTTACGTCAATAAAGCAGATTCCATTGCAGTATTACCGTGTACAGACAGTGCCATAAATTATTAGATGTAAATGGGTTGTTTACTGATCATCATAGTGCTCAGTAGCAGTCACCAAAAATATATATAGTTTTCAACGTTCTTGTGTGACTTATTGGTTGTTTTTTAGGTAAGCGCTTAATTATTTTCATACCAGTTCGGCACATTTTGATTGAGAGAGGGATTTTATGCAATCGCATTCATATTGCTTTATGCATAGGAGTCTCACAGTAAAATGCAACCCGATTTTCTTAATTACGAATGATGAATAGAATCATTGAAATAATGGATGCAAAATGAAGCGGTTTATGCTATTATAAAAATGGGGCTAAAAACACACTTCGCTGCTCACAATATATGGTATAATATATACCATGCATGCAATACCTATCTGGAATTTAACAAAAGTCATTAAAATTCTGTGGCTTGGGAAACCTCATCAACAGTCAAAATTTGTAATAATTGGCGAGCACAAAACGAGAGCATATATACAGCCCGGTTATTCAGCAACAGAGAATAGCAATAGACTAATGAAGCCCTGAGATTGTCGTTAATTACAATAGACCCTACTTTTTTCCCTACAACTCTTATCAAACATGTACGCATGAAGACTCATCAAAGATTCATCATGTTTCTACTAGATTTTCCCCTAGAAAAAAAACTGATGGTTCGTTGGCACCACCACTGTTAAAACGTACTTAAACTCCAGCCTTGAGAACCGTTTGAGTTGGAGTCCTCTCTATCTTACTCTACGTGTATATACCGCACCAATTCTTCCTCTTTTTCTCTCCCTGTTTTTAGTAAAAGGAGGAAAATCACTTGTGTGCCATGCCATATATATTGTCGTAATAGTGTGCACATGAATCTGTCCTTATAATGGGCCACCTTCACAAAAAAACGTGTTAAAAGCAAAAGGCAACGCTATTTCCATTGCCGCTCTGTGCTCATTCGTGTGTTGTTTCATTTCAACTCATTAAAGATTTACCAAACTGTTGAGCAGGAGAGGAAAACACCAGTGCTACCTTTATCACCATTGTAATAGGAAGAACCTACGTGTATATACATATTTCAATAAGTACTTATAAACTACATATACAAGCAAACTGATAGGATTCAAAAAGAGCGGAAACCTATAGCAAACTATATATATTTTCACGTATATCCATAAGTGCTACATTCATCAAGCCGTACGAAAGTTGTAAAGCAATCCAAACATTTGCCTGCTTCCCTTGTGCAGCCACGAATATGAAAGGAGAATTGGTGAGACTTTTCCTGGTAATTTTCATCAAATGAACACAATGGGACAGAGAGGAAGTACAAGCATAGTATCTGTTGTTGCACAAGTGTATCACAAGAACTGGATATATATTGTGTGCTATGGACTACCAATTGTTTATCCATCGTGCAGTGAATTTTGAGCTCGTCACTGCAACAGCTAACTAGGGATGTGTGTGTGTAGTGAGGAGCGTAGGAAGAGAGAGGAAAAGCCAAACGTGCATAGATGAGTATATAAAAGGGAGAAAGCTGAAAGCTAAGCGAGGGAGAGCAGTTTCGTATGCCTGCATTTAATAGCTAAATGAGTTAATGAATGAGTGATAAAACAAACAGAGAGAGTATAATGCGTTCCCGACAAAGAAAACGGTTAAAAAGGTCGTCGTGGTTGTAGGAGTTATTATGATGAAATTTATTTCCAGCTCACTTCCACCGTACCACTCTCTCTCTCTCACTGTCTACTCTCTCATGCATTCGATTACTTGGTATTCCCATTGGATTACGTGTCATTGAATATGAGATAAGTCTAGCAAATGTACAAGGGTTTTCGATGTGGTGTGAGCGTAATATAGGCAGTTTAGTTTAAATGTCCTAACTTATATAGACACTTTGAAAGAGTGAAGGCAACATGGAAAATTCCTGAGTTTGTGTGTAAAATCATTTTATTTTCCGAAAAATTCGATTGAGTGAAATGTCCTCATCTAGTTTGCTATTCAATTTTTCGATACAATTTATACTTACCAAAGTATAATGTATGATGTTGTATCGCTTGATATTGATCAGTGAGTTATTTTGTTGCTTGTGTTTTTGTAAAGTAAATGTTGAATGCCCAGAGGGACAAAAAGCTGAACATGAAGTTGCTTTTAAACCATTTTCCAGCTTAATAGTCTTAATTATCCAGCATATTTCTTCTCGTTTTTACTGGGGCTCACTCACACTTGCAGGATGACCTGTGTTGCTGCTCTTACGTACGTTGCACATATGTGTAGGATAATATCATTCGTTTTTAAAAGGTGGTGCCATGTCGAGCCGAAAAGTTAAGTACTCAGGGCGGTGTACAGTATGAAAAACCAATTGATTGTTTTCGAAAAGTCGTCAACTGTAAAAGACAAATCGTAGTTCCGTTCCCCCATCAAATGAACAGTTCATTGGAAAAATCGACGTAGAAAAAACAGTTTTCCCCAAAATAATAATTGGACATTCAACAACTTTCCTTGAAACTTGCGTGCGTATTTCTATGCACTGTTGATGATGAGTCGCTGTTTATTGCCTCATTTAACATTCATCATAACATTTTCCTCTTGTTCCCAACCTACATCCAAAAAGAAATAGAATGTCATGCTAAATTTTTCCTTTTCCCATTTTGGTTTTTGCACGAAAAGGGTAGAGCACGGTGTTAATTATTCCGAAAATGTACATAACTTTGCCATTTTTATACCAACGTGTGCTATCCATTTTTTTCAGGTTTCTAGGGAAAACATAGACATGAAGTCGTCAATTGATCAATCTATTCATCTACTCATACTACGTGCATTCGTGCAGGTTGAAAAGTAGTGCATTACTAGCAACTTACACAATGGTATAGATTACAGCTAGGGGGTTAGAGGACCTATAAAACCTGTTTCCGTTTTTAATGTATTGTTTGTGTTTGATATGCTTGAAAACGAAATAGTAGCTGTATGAGTACTTCATTTGTCTCTTATCAAAGATATACCAAAGCATGCAAAAATGCGATCGTTTTTAACACCTACAATACACTCCTATTTGGTTTATTTTAAAGCAATTTCACTTTAAAATCAAATATGTGTTTGTTTAGGGAAGTGTATTTTTATGAATTTTAAAATGCTTAAGTTGTATTCAAAATTCGCTTTGTAATAACATCAAAATTCAAAACTGCAAATTGGTGTCTACAAAATTCATCTGTGTTTGCATTAAACTATGACAGTATCTACTTCCATAGCTATACTTAAACATCTCGTATTATACTTAAACATCTCGTAATGTGCGTCTTCTTCAGGAATTTATAATCGAAGATAAAAGTATATATGAACTATACAGTTGTATATATAGTAGGATAAAGTGTTAGGAAGTAATTAGCACGGCTGGGGCAGTATTTTTGAAGTTTTGAGCAGCCGTTTAAAAAAAGTCATCACTGGGCATCATACCCCGTGCAGGACTGAAGCAATCAACCTCACATGCCTCTAAACAAATATGTACATACATTTGTAATGTACAAACACAGACAGAATCGCCAGTATTTTAGATAAGCATCGTGATAATGTCTCTATAGCATGCCACCAAATGTCAAATTAGATTTTTGAAGTATGGCAACACATTTTCCAGTTCCAGCTATCATGTTTCATATTTCTATTGTTGCATAATATTTTTCCTAAATTTTCATTCCAATCTACCAACTATCATTTTTCTTCCATTTAAGTATATTTTCCACTTTCACCATTTCCTTATGCAGAAATTGTATGTAGCAAAAGTTAGAATTGTAGAATAGTTAAGTATTTAGCGAATTCACTGACACAGAAATATATTTTTATCAATATAATGCCATATGCAACTAATATTAGGAAAAACACAAGCAATAATAAAGCATGTTTATATTAATGTTTGAAGGTATATATATAGTTATATGAAGTATATGTCCAGTATATGTCATACTAGAAGATAAAGCAAATTTTTATATATAATATTAAGTCTCCGTGATGAGAATCAAAACTTGAATCTATGCAGAGTATAGCAATGGGGCAAATAGGGTTGAAAACGGACAGTGTTTCTGCATCGGAAAACGACTATACCATGTCCTCCAAACATGATATTTGTCAATTCCTTTTCGTTCACTCGTTCCAGACAGTCCAACCCCTTTATTTTCTTCCATAGGAAGAGTTTCTACATTCTCTCAATAATATTCGCAAAGCAATAAATAAACCTTAGGGTTGCCCATCCTCCTCTGTCTAATAACAGAAAGGATGGATAAATATACAGTAATTAAGCTCTCCATGTTTTTTACATAATAAAACGACAGCAATAATAAGTATCAACTGGTTTTAATGTCATTTACCTCAAGCAATATTCAAAGACTCAAAGTAGTAATAACATATTATATGTATGATATTAAGGTGAAGCATTAAGAGAGGAAGAAAGCTATTCAAAACCTCTAGGAAATGTGTAATAAGGGAAGGACAACACCAAAAAAAGAAATGAAATTACAAGATTCCTTAATTAGAAGGAATCGAGAGGACACCGTAAAATTACCATTGAATTTATTCAGAATAGCCAAGCAGGAAATCAAGATCATATA
>JAANSM010005392.1:0-10179 GCA_036850725.1 Orchesella villosa | reverse complement strand
CATAAAAACTGAAGTTGACTTGTCTTGAGGTGTGAAATGTGGATATATACACAGTTCCGAATCCTCCTATAGTTTCTGGCAAGGATATATGAAACTTGAAGCTTAACGGGCTCATCTCATCTTGTCATCTTCAGAGTCATAAATCACGAGAAAAGACAAGAAGGATTCCATTGTTGCTGTATGTTTGTTTGGATGCAAAAGCAAATGGAAGTTTTACATGAGCTAGCTACATACTGATATCTAGTTTGTCACTAATAAAATGGATAAGATGGTAAAGTGGCTTGCATTTGAGTTTGTGTTAAAAAGTTGAATGAGTAAGAAATCATAAAGTAAAGAGTGAAAAGAGCATTGTTGTTGTTGTGTATATGCGAAGGGTCTTCTCTGTGCTGGCGAGGTTTAAAATCTATTCAATGTACTCCGTGCCTTGCCTTGCCCTCTAGTAAAAAGCTGAACTGCTCTTGTTGTGTTTGTGTTTAAAGGTAGATTGTAGATTGGGACTGAAGATTCTATTTGGTGTTTTATTATGATGATAATATGACGTACTTTGCAATACTTGTGCATGCATATATGTATGTATATATATTGTATTGTGATTTTGAGTGACAGACGAAACAAAACATCTGCATTTTGCACATGATTGACAGATGAGTTACGTTCAACTCAACTTTATTTTGTTGTTTCAAGTTTCAAGCATTTAATTCTGTGAACACTGGGAGTCAAATTATAGTCAGTTTATATTTATGAATTGAAGGAGTGGGTGTTTATCATTTATGTTTTAATGAAGAGAAAACATTTTATTGTTAGCATTTCACTGGTCACTGGTGACTAGTGACTAGGCTATTGTTTTTTGTTTCGGTCATCGGTTTAAAGTTGTGTTCTACTTATGTTGTATGTTGGGTAAAAGTTATACTTAACTTATACGGACACAATACAACTTACAACAGCATGATTAAACCTTTAAACCATCCAAAATTTAATCACACCCTAAATTAAATTGTGAGTGAAGTTTTTGAGTTATAAAAGTCGACGTTTGGGTTGGTGTTTGGCTAATTTTTTTAATGAGTGTTTTATTCTATTTTAATTTTAGCTTTGTGAAGAAATCGGGACACTGGATGATCGACGGTGAAAAAGGAGACGAGGAGTTTTTATGTGGATGGTGGATGGAGCTTTAATGTTTAATATAATTTTTAAATTGTAATTTACCTTTTTCGTATTCAATTCAGTTTCAAGTTGCTAGTTTTACTTGCTTTGCTTTTTTGTTCGTTTGGAGTTAAACTTGATTCATGATTTGTTTATTTCACATTTCAGGAAGTTCGTCACCATCACATACAATACAACATATCAGTGATTAGACGTCCAAGGCAGAAGACAAATCAGTTACCTATTGTGAGTGAGGGTTCGTTCCTCTGCACGTGCCGCCTTTTGAACAGTCTTTATATGATATAATAGTGTCTATTGATACTATAATTGGCAATAGCTAAAGCATTTTGAATTGAATGTGTAAAAGAAGTTTATCACGAAAAGTCTAATTTCAATATTTATTTGCTTAATGACTGCCTGCCGCATGTCATTAGGATGTTTGTGGTTTCTTTTAACGATGCGATAGAAATAACGTAATAACGTTGAACTTAACGTGCAATGAAAACTTTATTTTAGTGCAGTGAAAGAATGCGCTTACTTATACATTACATGTGCGTTGCTGCTTATTGACAGATTATTGTCATCAGTTGTTAGTGTTAATATTGGTGAAGGAGTTGTGTTATGTAATGAGTGTATACGAAGAAATTGAAGATATGACATGACTAAGCAACGCTAGCTAGTGCTCGTGTGGGACGTGTGGGTAGAAAGGTTATTAATATATTCCGACGGGAGTGGAACGGTTGACGTTGACGGTGATGCTATGATGCTGTAGATTGTAGTGGAAATGAATCTTCTAAAATGCTAATTGTGACTATTGATTAAGTCATCGCCTGACATCACTAACCAACAAAAAATAAGTTTTTTAACCTTTAAAAATGGGAAATAATCTCAGCAATTATCGGAGGCCTGCCTCCGGTGCTGGTGATGATGCAACATTGAAGTTCAAATCAAGTATCCGCACTGCAGGTGGAGTGGATTTTGTGACTCATGCACAGTCGGGTGTATCCGGAAACCATTTCAGCTCAAATGATATAAACCCGGGATTCAATAGTTTCTCTGGATCTTCCTGTGGGCCAGCCAGTATCAACACAACAGGAAACGGAACGGGTTGCCATCCGCACGGCCTTGATCCCCCTAATTTTGTTAGGAATCGTAGGGACCTTGTCAGTATGAGGTCATCTAAGTATTCTCCAAAACCTGCCACTCCGATGCCGAATACGGATGAGTTGGAGAAACGGTTTACTAAAGTTTTGGTGAGCTACAAGTTTTTTAAATGGTCACCGTATCTGCTTTGCTTAGTGCGTATTTAATTATTCTATGTGGAAATGTGATTATTTGGTTTTTTACAGCAGACACATTTAACAGAAAAATTACGTACATTTATTAACTGGGGGTTTAAAATCTTTCCAGTAATTGGTTTAACGAAATGTGAAGCCCTTCCCGAGTATTACGTTGATGGTTGATACCAACAATATTACATGCACAATATTACGTGCGTGATAAATCAAAGAAACTAACCAGTTAACATACGTTTTAGACCTTGCTTGCTTAATAAATAGACTGATTATAAGTGGTGCATGTCATGGGAGTTTAGTATTGCTGATTTCTCACCTTTAGTATTGTTGAATGTTAAACGCATTTATGGAATTACACAAAAATAAGTATTAAGATAGGGACTTTTGCACGAAGGTCAGGAATAATCCAGTTAGTGTGCAATTTTAACTAATCATCATGACTTGAGAAACCAGAACAATTTTAGTACGAGGAACTGAATGCTGTGTATTTATTGTACGTTTTATTGCACAATTTATTCTTTGCCTCCACAGACTATATAATTTCTTTTTTCATTTGGTTGGAAACTCATTACATTTCTCTCATTATTATAAAAGTATTGGGAATAAGTTTTGTACCATGCTAGACAACAAATATGAGATATTGGTGATTGGGTTGATGATGATATATTTCTGTAATTTATGCGTCGTTATCCTTGACATTAGAGAAACTAATATGTACTAAGTCTTAGCTGCTATTTATAAGGGGGAAGACAAAGCTCAAAGAAAAGCTTTCCTATTCGATTTAATGACTTTGAGTAAGAGATTTTTATGCTAATTTTTAGGCGTCCATGGATTTACCACCAGATAAAGCGAAATTATTAAAACAATATGACGAGAAGAAAAAATGGGAGATTGTCTGTGATCAGGTATGCAATTAAAATGAATGTAACATTAATATGAAAAATACGTGTGCCAATGCCACGATTCTTTTAATCGGAAATTCCTGTTATAACTTTATGCAGGAACTCGTTCAGGTTCGTGATCCGCCCAGTTTTTACCTAAAGAAACTTCAGACTTATCTGGATCCAAAGGCATCGAGAAGTTTTAAAGTACGTGAACTAACGATGTGTTTGTGTGATAATTTTTCATTATATTGAACACATCGGAGCATCTTTCTACAACATTTATCGATCCCAAGTCACATTGTACTGTGGCTTAGTTAGACCATAAATTGTTTTAAATTTGAAATATCTTCTTTCAGAAGAGAAAAGTAGTTGGAGACTCTACCTCGACACAAGTACTCAAAGACCTAGAAATATCTTTACGGACTAATAACATAGAGTAAGATTAAAGAACAACATCTTATAAAAGTTTGCTGTAACGTTTAGTCTTGTTAATGAGTATTTTGTATTCCTAATAACTCAGATGGGTTCGAGAATTTTTAAACGAAGACAACCGAGGTTTGGAGGTATTGGTAGACTATTTAAACTTTCGTCTAGTCATGTTAAGGTAAACATTTAAACATCCATCTCTCTTGTCTATATTGCACACCACACATATATTACGTTTTCTTGCTATCTGTCAAATCCTTGGAAATGTAGCTCATCCATTAGACGCTTTATCATTGCTAGTTCTACAACCTTCAATGAAAATACGGTGATAAATACGCACAATAAAATCTTGTCATTTAATGGTGCAACTATCACTATAATCCCAACAGTCCACAGACATACATGTAGTATAAAAGACCATCTACATTTTTCGTGACTGAACTGTAACAACATAACAAGAAATTAAAAATAGTTATCAAATTTCTTATAGTATCGTAAAGTAAAAAACTTACTGTTTTTGCTCCTTGGAATAAAAATATTGCTGCTACAAAATGAACCACACTATATACGAACATGAAAGCAGCTATTTTCGAAAACGTTTTAGCTGTAAAAAAACATTAAAAAATATCAATTAATGTTCTTATTTTCTTAATAAACCTTCAGTTCATTTGTAAAGTACCTGAGATTTGAAGATCCAGGTCAATAATTTGTTCAAAAAAGAAATCAGGCTTCGTCGCCACCGAGCCTGTACTGGCTTCAATTACGTAGTACGTAAATATTCCAAGATTTGATGCTAGCGACAAAGCTCCTAATATCTATGTATGTATTATTTTACGATGAGTCAATGATGAACTGACGAGCTAAAGACATGAAATAGTCGTGAAAGTAAAGTTGAAAAAGTGTTTGATTTACCATTTCTGATGAAGCTATGATCATTGCACAGACACGAATGTATTTTAGTGTACGATTATGTTGAATTTCCACTTCCGAACCATGATTTGTTGGCGTACCTGCTAGTTCCATTAGTATGAAAATATAGCAAAGTAATTTCTCTGTCGTGTCTTCATTGGTAAGAAAATTTGGAAACTTGATGTCAGTTTTAGTACGTCTGATTTTACACTGTTTTAATAAAAATACAAAGCCGTATTCTCTTCTCACTGCCTCTGTTCACTTAATGACTACAATTGAAGAGCTCAACTTTGCTTACGATTAGTACTGTTTCTACCAAGTGAATACTGCTCATTAATATGTAGAACAGGTGACATGTTCCACAGAACTGAACTGAAAATAAATTGTTTCGATGTGCTCTGATTTTTCAATGCTAAACAATAAGAAATGCTAATGCATGGTAGTATTCAGTATTAGCCACGCAATCATGAAAATTCCCATGCTTAGTGGTACAGTATGGCTTGTATTGTAGCAAATAATGTAATAGTCTAGTATCATTTGTATGCATTTCCTATTAACCTTAAACTAGTTTTTTTATATAACTTTATGTGTAATGCTTGGTTTGGCTGGAGTGAATTATTCCATCAACTGTATGTTTTACAGACACGAATCAAAGCCACCTCTAGAGCAGGATGTTGGATTCACTAAGGACCGATCCAGTTCCCCTAATAGTGGGCCTCAATCTTTTAGTAATGGAAATGCTGGTGTAGTGGTAGATGGAAATGGTGTCGGACCTAAATCAATTGGCAGTCCTGGGACAATAAACAAACGTACATCAAAACACCTATCGAAACTTAATATGGGAGATGCAAAAGATGATATCCATGTGTGCATATTGTGCTTGCGTGCAATTATGAACACAAAACACGGGCTCAATTTAGTCATGTTAAAACAGGAGGCTATTAATGCCATAGCCCTGAGTTTGAAGCACAAGAGTTTACGAACCAAAGGAATGGTTTTAGAACTGCTAGCTGCAGTTTGCCTCGTTCAAGGAAGCCACCAGTTAATTCTGAAAGCATTTGACAATTTTAAAGAGGTAATTTGTGTTACTTTTGTGTAATTAAGCATAGATGTAGAAGTTTGCTGTATATTGTTGACTTTGTCTTAATCTGAATTCAAGGTCTGCTGTGAGAAAAGGCGTTTCGAAACATTGGTTGATGATTTTATGAATTACGAATCGTTCCATGTGGACTTCTTGGCTGCATGTATACAATTTATAAATATTGTAGTACACTCCGTTGATGATATGAATCAACGGGTGTATCTTCAATATGAGTTTACTCAACTTGGGATCGATCAATATTTGGAGAAGTTGAAGAATACACCATCAGAAGAGCTCCGGGTTAGTTTCAAGACTTTTGAATTTTTTCCCAATTTCGAAAGTTATGTCCGTTACGTTACAAGCAATGTTTTTATAGGTACAAATCCTGGCATATTTGGACAATGTGTTTGATGTCGCTGCGTTAATGGAAGATTCTGAAACGAAAAACTCAGCAGTAGAACGTGTAGCAGAATTAGAGGAAGAGCTTTCGCACATAAAAGAAATTTACCAAAAGCTAGATTCAGAGAGCATGTCAAAGCACTTGGAATTTGAACAAAAGATTCGTGAAATAACTGAAGAGCGCGATTATCTTCTTTCGAAGCAAAAAGAAATAACGGAGGAAGTCACTACGTTACGAAGAGCTGTGACGGAAAAAGAAGAAGAGAAAAAGTCAATGATGGCGAGGCTATCCCAAAATATCACCACATTAATGGATCCTGTTGAAACTGAGGTCAAATCTCCATTTCAATCAAAGTCTCCTAATATCGACACAGCACCATTAATGAAAGCGTCTGTACCGGCGCCGCCAGTCCCTCCACCACCTCCACCTCCGTTTGGTGGCCCTCCTCCACCACCACCTCCAAACCTTCGTGGTCCTCCACCTCCACCAAATTTCCCTGGCATGAATGGAAGTATGACAATCAAGAAAGCTGTTCAGCCGAAATGCAAGCTACCAACTTTAAACTGGACAGTTCTGAAACCACGAGAAGTGAAAGGCACTGTTTTCAATCAACTTGATGATTCGAAATATTATAACATGCTGAACTTTGATGATTTTGAACGAAGGTTCAAAATTGGAACGGTTGGAGGAATTGGTGAGTAATAAATAATTGACGAGTTATTAATTAATGATTTCCGTTGGGTTTAATGAATGCCTGTTACAGGCTGCCTGTATCTATTTTAGTTTTAATTGTGTTACAACGCTCATTTCTTTAACACAGATAAATCTTCTGACGATGCTGAAACCGACGGTGGACTTAGTAGCTTTCCATCGAAACGTTTCAAGAAGCCGGAAGCCATATCCTTATTAGAACACACTAGACTTCGCAATATTGGTAAGTACTTGAACTGATGATTTGTTTTTGTTTCTATTTTGGGAAAATGTAATTCAGAGTTATAATGCACTGTTATAGCAATTTCACGAAGAAAATTGGACTTATCAATCGACGTGGTTATACGAGCTGTAAATTCATTAGATCTGACAATCTTGAAGCATGACCAAGTTGAAGTGTTACAAAGAATGGTACCAACTGAGCAAGAATGCAAGCTGTATCGGGAGTATATTTTTGCGAAGAGAAACCCTGAACTTTTGACAGAAGAAGACAAGTTTCTCTATCAGCTCTCTCGAATAGAAAGGATCTCAACGAAACTGTCAGTAATGGCGTACATAGCAACATTTAATGAACTAGCCATGTGTTCTGCAACCCCAAATACATGCAGTCATACAGGCATCAAGAACTGTTAGAACATCTGATAAGTTTCATCAGGTTTTGGAAATTATTCTTGCGTTTGGTAATTACATGAATGCCGCCAAACGGGGACCTGCATATGGGTTTAAAATTCAGGTAATTTTATAATTTGATAGAATAGCATTTCGATTTTCTCCAAGCCTTGAATTATTAATTAATATTTGTTTTCAGAGCCTAGAATGCCTCACTGATACGAAATCACTTGATAGAAAACAGTCGCTTCTTAACTACATTGCTGAAACGGTGGCTCAAAACTTTCCCCAACTCAAAGGTTTTATGAACGAACTGCAAATAGTAGAAAAGGCTAGTACAGTTTCGCTAGAAAATGTTCTAAGTGATTTGCATGATCTGGAGAAAGGAATGGAACTTACAAAGAAAGAATCTGAGTTTTTGAAGCAGAAAAATGAAGTCAACACGGTATGAGCTTTAAAACGGAAAAAAATATTTCGATTTTACCAGCATAAACTATTATCTGTCTTAATTTTGTATAATTACAATGTCATAATAATTACTGCAGGTTGTACGAGATTTCTTGGTGAACTCTGAAGATCGCTTGGTAAAAATAAGAAATGAATGCAAAACTGCGGTCAGTGATTTCGGCGAATGTGTTGAGTTTTACGGAGAGGAAAGACAGCAGACGGATACAACAGGGTTCTATTCTGCAATTTTAAAGTTTATAAGAGCATACAAACAGGCAGAAACTGACATAGAACAGAGAAACCGAATGTCTCGAAATCAATCGCCTATTGAAGCTATAAACAGAGTGACGGGAAAAAAGAATCAAGTAATTTATCATCGTACCTTTTTATTATATGATATAACCAAATTATATTTTACTGGCAATAGCCTTCGTTTAAACGAAGGCTATTTTTCATCTATGAGCATGTTACAACTTACAACCTAATTGACAATTACTATATTTCAGGCTGATGCGGTTATCAACGAATTAAAACGTCGCCAGGCCCCAGAAACTACAAAGAAGGTTCAAGAAGTCTATCACGGTGCGTTGGAAGACATTCTGTCAGACCTTAAAAACGAGCCATATCGTCGAGCTGATGCTTTGCGTCGAAGTCAACGTAGGAAAGTGAATGAGAGGCTCTCAAGGAACTTCGATGATTTAGAAATATAGCTTTGGCTTGTTAATTAATTCAGGCAACCATAATGCAATAATGAAGTAACCGTGGAGCAGTATTGAATTTATGATGTTCATCTAAGTCATCGTTTCGTTTTATGCCTTTTTTAAGTGTACTTTATTCTGAAAATACTCAACAAGCAACCTGTGTATATGCATTTGTGCCTTAAATTGTTATACTCTTTGATGTTGTGCTTCCAAGATGCATTTTAAATGGACCAATAAATGTAAGTGTACATTTAAAGTGAACGAGAAATGAAATTCAGTTTGGAAATTGATCTGTACAAATAAATGTTAAAATAAGAAATCAGTTGATAAGTGCATTATTATGTTTAAGCATCGCAAGCTTTTAAAACACCAAAATAAAGAATAGAAAGCTCTATTTAGTTTAGTAAATAAAACTTGATAACGTCTAACCATTATTAGTTAATGGTTGGAATAGAGATGTGCCGTTAAAACATGTATTTTTAATTAAATTACTATCCACCAATATTCACAATTCGTAATACGATATTATGATTGTTTTTTCCAAAAATGTTTCATATATTTTACCAATGAGTTTAAGTTAGCATTCCGTCACTTGTTGATGGTTAAGTTACCGACTTTAAATGAAGTATATACATTATATCTCCGAATATGCGCATGGTCAGACCGCATCAAGCAGTTTTAATTTATGCTAGTTACCTGATTATTTAATTAGACCTAAAAATGTACACATTTCTTCACGAAACAGAGTTTTAACGATTAGCTCTGTTTCTAGGAACTGTTTGTTTGACTGAGACTAACAGTCCTCTGTTTTAATTATTAAAATAAAAATGGACTTATCGTTAAATCGACTTTTATTTTCTGAGACGCGTGTCTTGTTATCCAGCATTGAGCATTCAAAATTACATATCAATTTCAACTAAAACGAAGCCGCTCCGAAGCCCAAGTCGCTTTGTGTGCATTGCGTGTTGACATTTTTTGAAACCTTGCATCTATCTATCTGTCAATGGAAGTAAACATTTTACCAGATAATCATATTCTGCTTTTGCAACGTACTAAAGTTCTCATTATAATGCAACTGATTACTGGTTACTGATGGATATACATGTTGAGTTAGTGCTCAAGACCAGAATTCTTTAAGTTTTTATAATTATTTCCTAACTTGAGTAGATACTTGTCACTTGTAGCTCCTTCATAGTTTTTGTTACAAAATTGTCTTTAGCAAAATTACTGTTTTTGGACTCTAATTAGGGTCCTGAGCAGCGACTGATGAATGCATGTATAATCTATAAATATAAATGTATAGTATCAATTTTAATATCATTCATCATTGTATTTATTACTCCAATACGTTTGACATCCAAGTTTAAAGTGTTAAATACGGGTTCAGTTTGTTTGAGTGATAGATATACTATATACGAGCATGTTTACACATGAATCAAATATCAAGTCTACAACTATGACTATCATGCATTAATATCGTGTCCCAATTCCGAAGCTAACATACAACATAATGGCACAATTACTGAGCAAGTGGATGTGGAACTTATACAAAAACCATACCATGATATGTGATGGA
>JAANSM010005391.1:0-10179 GCA_036850725.1 Orchesella villosa | reverse complement strand
GATTTTATAGATTTTCAATTACCTTTGCATTCAATTCACAGAAACATCCCTGAAATCGCTTGCTCAATGTAATGCCCTTTGACATGCTCAAAATTCTATTCTAAGTAAGTGTCTGTGCCTGTGCAGGCAGAAATAAACGTTGCTCCTACTTTTACAAAAAGTATTAAATATTATAGCTGTATATAGATATCTCGCCTATTCTGGTCACTGGTTGCGTTGTTTATGTATGAATGGCAAAATATATTTTTAAAAAACTACTTTGACTTCCAGAAAATTGTTTGGAGTTTCGTTGGAGTAAATTTTTGCAACGTAGAAAACTGATGGAAACGGCATACACACATTCTGTTCTACTCAGGCTAATTACAATTAAACAGAGTTTTAATAGCCTCGCCAGCAGATTTATGTGTGAAATTCGAGTTGTTTTTGTAACTTTTAGAGAAATGATAATAATTAGGATACACTACTTACTTTTATCATATAGGAAATCTTCAAAAAAGGTGGAACAAGCTTTTTTGTTAGTCCTTCATTCAAACCATGATTTGAGTTGGGAGATTCCTCTGACGATTATTTTTGGTAAGAAATCCTTAACAAGCTGTAAGAGCCGTTGCATTGTGTGATGTTATGCTGCCACAGCTTCGTAAAAAACATCTCAAAGCTTTCATTTCAGAATTTTTTGGAGTCACTCACTAACTCAGTTGAAATCATCCTTCGTTTGGTATCATCAATTTCGATATTCGTGAAAATAAAAAAGGTTAAAGGAAGCACCTACATGAGAAACCGAGTCAGAATCAAAACCTTCAAATGTGTGGGGTATGTCAGACTATAGCGAAATGGATATGTACCTCTCTTTCGTCATGCCTATATGGTATGGTATGTATGTATGATTTTGGGATGGGGCTACGTATATCGTATCGTATGGCCACAAAGACGAACAAGACACAAACAGTAAACATGCATAATATGACGATATGATGAATGTTTGTGAGTGAGAAATGATGAATGTGGAAGAATCATTTATTTTCCAAACTGAGCAGTCAACATTGACGTTTAAAAGAGAGAAGAAGAGAATTTTTTCCTCTTCTTCGCACTCTTCCTTTATTATTTTGAAGCATGCCATAATACAACTTATTACAAGGGAATGCGCTTACGAGCCCAATATGATAAAGCACAGATGTATTTGTACATATATATATATATACTCTTACATTCATTTTACCTTTTTTATAAACGTTCATCTATCCACTTCCACAAGGTACACATATTATAAGTCGCAAGCTTGTTTACGAAAAGAAAAAAGACTCAACTCCGTTTTTTCGTCACACAGTCAAACAGAAGAATCATATTAACCAAGAAGACCTGACAAAAAATCATTCCGCTACACAAAGCAAAACCAAAACGAACCAAACAGTTTTTTAAATTGACTGGTAAACTTATTTTCTTGGGGAACCATACGATCGACCGACAGATTTTTAGATAATGATGTTAGTCTCTCTCTTTCTACTTCCCAATAATCTGAAAAAAATCACAATCTTTCTTTCCAACCAGCTAAAATGATGTATTGTTGTGTTGTGGAAAACTAACACGGGCTTAAAAATACTTGTATTTTATATATATCCTTCCAAACCATCGCGTAATGATATGCATTTGGTGCCACACACACACGCGTATCCAACACTGCCATACTTACTTTTGCAAATAGGAGCTCAGTCATGAGTTGTCATCTCGAGACTTCAAAAGTTAAGACGGATATTTATTTTCTACTTTTCTGCTTCATTAAAATGTGATTTGGTTATCTGACTTCAATCCCTTCTAAAATACTGTGCGATGTAAACTCTGATGCTATGTCATTTCTCCTCCTTTGTTTTTCTTCGCCTTTTATTTTGTGATTACGGAAATAAAGAAATTTGCAAAGGACTGTTATTACCCGGAATGTGGTAATTTGAAAATTGTTGCTGGTCTCATAACTTATAATCATTTTGTGATCTAGGAATAATCGCACAGTAGCTACTGTTGACTGTGTGTAAACAAAACAGGCAGCATAAATATTCTAGCACCCCATCCAATATTTCTCTGCGATTTGAGAAGGTTTATATGGCATGGTATATATGCTTAAAGAATAATATGGTAAATTGTAATACATTGAAT
Source organism: Orchesella villosa (assembly GCA_036850725.1). NCBI lineage: Eukaryota > Metazoa > Arthropoda > Collembola > Entomobryomorpha > Orchesellidae > Orchesella > Orchesella villosa. The sequence goes on along the minus strand of JAANSM010005391.1, from coordinate 8,034 downwards.
CCAACAAAACAGCAACCAACCGCTTTGAACGTCATTTAATAAAGCCGTGAAGACATGCAGATGTCGGCTTCTCAATGATTACCCCTTAAACCATTGGAGACAGCGGAAAGATTGATCGCAGCCGAGTGAAAATATGAATTCTATAAAATATTTTGACATTCCAGCAACAGAAACCTCATTGGTTTTTAAGTGATCTTCACCCAAGATCTGTCTTATATATATTGGGATATGATATGTGTTGTGATTACGACATAACAGGCGAGCTGGCTTGGGTAGGAGGAGTAAAGTAAAGTATAGCATATTATAGAGCCACTGCTTTTTATATATTGTAATAAGAGATGCTCCATCTTCACGGTGTTCCATTACAGAAATGCTAGCAAATGTGGGAAACTCTTTTATGAAACGACTGAACTTGTTTGCAAGTCAAAATATTGAGGCATGTGTCGATATTTTGAATGATGGATCGTCATAATTGAATCCATATTCCCTACTTGCTTGTTCAAAATTTGGTCTTATTGCTACTGCAGCCTTTGCTTGGATATTTTTAGGGACGATGTGATAAGGATACTGTTTGGAAATAAATGGAAGAAGGAGAAGGCATGCATTTTGTAACATCTATGAGAAAACTTGTAGTTGTACCATAGTACACTCTTGAACTTACCTCTTTCCCTTTGGTATATCGAAGTATAGTCTCATGAGATGTAAAATTGGTTCATATAGGAAAACGATTATAATTAGACTTGTTATAAGCATTAAAAATGATGCATTGAAGCGGATGACAGACGTTGTGGTAAACAATCGTAGAAAGTGAAAGGTGCCCATCAGTTAGCTTGAAAGACGATGCGTACTCAAAGTAAAGCTTATTAGGAATTTAGCTTTTTAAAGGATTAAAATTCTTGCTCTTGTTTTCAGAGCATGCCGTTCCCGTACTTTGGTTGATGTACGCTTAGGATCGTCCTAGTATCGTTTTGACAGATTAAGTGGAAAAGGGCGTACTCTTGTCACCATTTAATTGGTCGCCGTAGTTTAAAAGAAGCCCTTGTAGTTATAGTGGAGAAGTTGAAATTTTGACAAGAAGCAGACTCCAAATTTTATTTTGAGAAATCCTTGTTGTGAATGTGTGGTATCTCAATCAGTTGAGTGTCCTTATCATATTTTTCATAGTGCTTCTAGATTTATGATTTAGTGCTCAGATGGAAATAGCTCGTTTCTACTAATGAGATTTGTTGCAAGAATAACCCTCATTCAAATTGATGTATATCATTCGGCATAGGCATAAAATTCACACGTCATTATCATTAGTAGGATGATGATGAAGTTTTCCTGTAATCTTTCTCGACCGGTTTGTCCAAACTTCAAAGACGAACTTTTTTTCGTTTTTTATTCCAATTTTATATTCTCGAAGAGGTTCTGAAAATAAATGAAAGCTTGGCCAAAAAATTCTCTGTCCTATTACTTTTGTGACGTGACGCGTAGTGGTGTGTTAATAAAATTTATCGAATAAAAAAAATTGGTATACGTTTCCATCTTTTACTACTCTTTGACCTTTTAAATTCCTAATACATTGGTGATGAAAACATCATTTATATGAAATGTGAACTTACTGAGGAAATCTTAATATATTTCTTATTTTTTTATACTTACAACTTAGCAAATTGGCAAGTAAATGTAATAGCTTAAAAGTGAATATGCATTGGAATATAAATATTCACATCGTTTGTCTAGCGTATAAACAGTCAACAACGGTATCCAGCTTATTATTTTAACAACTCACTCTAATCCGTTAGCAGTTATCCTCACAGCGTGGTAATCGGACAGGTACAACAAAAGTTTCTAGCTCACCCAAACAAAATCCCAATTTTCCCGTAATTTTATTATAATAAGTGACGATCAGAACATTTGTTCTTCGGTCATTTTCTCCTCGTGATGATGATCAAAGAATGCTTCTTGCTCATTTCGCTACACACGCAAGCAATCTTGGCGAATAAATAGTATCATGGCATGCGTGCGATCATCAACATCATCATCATATAATCATGGTGATAGTAATGTGGTGGCCATCATCATAAAATCTTTTCCCCTATATCTACAAACTGATCATGTGAGGTGAATTTCAAGCAAGTACCAATGCGTTGAATGAACACGATTCATTATTATTACAACGCTATCACATCAGTACAAGTTTCCACTTTATGAAGAGATTGCATTGGTCTGTCCTCATTGTCAAGAAATAAAGCTAACTGATAAAACATCAGATTAAAATACGTAATCCAAGCATTTATCGATACTACAACGTCTCGGAAAAAGGTTTCGAACCATGACAGAATTTTAATATGACAGAAAATCCCTTATCTTTCACTTGCACCACTTTCCTCCTCCTGTTAACCAACAATACTGCTACATATATTTCATTACAACAACAATATGGAGCATCTAAATTTCATACATGCATCCAAAATGCAGCGGTGAATGCAAGCAACTGAATGGGATTATTATAAAGGTGAAACATTATTATAGCAAACGTATAAGCACCTTTACAGCCACGATCCGATTCATCAACTTGTTTAATGATTCACATCAGGTCTTGCCAAGGTTCATCCTATATAGATTGCTGCATCTCATTGTTTTTTTGCCTGAGTGAATTGCTTATTTTCTCACAGGTTGCTCTCAATTTGGGAGCTACATCGTGCAAAATCGATTTATGAAAAGTGGGCATGCACACACAACGTATTCATCTGTGAATATACAAAACTTTATGGAACCATTTTGCGTCCCGCTATACTGAAATAAAATGAATGTAATAAGCTCCTATATATTCATTTTGAAATTATCAAGTCAGTCCATTTAAAAGTATGCGGTGTGGTGAGGAATTTGAGTGAGTCGTGTTAAAGTAAATTCGCAATAAGTAGTTATGAATTGAAGAAATTATGTTACAAAATGAGTAATCACGTTGTTAGGAATTCGTGTTAGATTCCATCTCTGAAACGATGAACAAAAAAATGAACTTATGTGACTACCAAGTAGATTATATACACACATATTTATGTAGTAAAAAGCATAGTAAAAAATGGTATATGTAGCTGACTTGGCTGACTGGTGACTGGGTCTTTCATCTGTCCAGAGAAAGAACGAGACTGTGTGTGAGAGTTTGTAATGGTGATGCCAGGGAGCTCATTTTTTTGTTGTCTTTTCCCCCTTTGGCTTGAGTCCAGCAAGTGGTCTAAATTGGATTGAATCGAAGGAAATTAACTCTGATGCTATGCTTGATAAGGGAAAAGGATGCGCTTTTATACTTGTCAAACGTTTCTCAAGTCGGACATGCTTGCTCACAGACAGACAAGCAAACAAACAAGTTAGCTGACGATGAAAATGAAATGAATAAAAAAAATGTGTACACCCAAGTTTATGATATCACTAATGTGATTGTACGCATACAATAATACAAATATCTGTATGTGTGCTCCTGCAGTGGCTGCAGTTCAACGTTATTTTTCCGTTTAAATCTACAGACGCTCTAATATGAAATACATTTTTATATAATAATAATATGCTATTTGCTCAATGTTAAAAGTACTGCTCCATTTTCCAGGTTCATATCATTTCATCAGGTAATATGCTTAGATGTAAGCTATGTACAAAGATATAGGGTTGAAACTTTGAAACGTTAAGTTTACTGTATGAATAATCAGCGTCACTCTGATTAAATATCTAGTTAGAGGAAGTGCAGTCATGTCAATTTATAAAGATCATTCTTATGTATGTAAGGACTCACTGTGACTTCAACTATTTCTCTATTATTATAATTATGACATGGCAGTCGCGATTGCTCTAAAACTATTTTTATCAAACACGTACATTATAGTCGCAAGTAGAAATTAACGGGCTATCATTCTTGTGCAATGTATGAACGGGATAAAAAGGATATAGATACGTCAATATTGTATTCTATAGGTTGGATGGAACAGAGCTGCTTAGCTATTTATCGACTAGAGAAATTTATCTCAAGTAAAAACACCATCTTGTTGAGCAACATGAATACAAACATGACAGTTATTTTTACCTGCATAGTATCCCCCCTATCCACATATCATCATCCCCAGATAGTTTTTACTTTCGAGAATACCTATTTAAGCATAAGAATCATCATCACATCACAATCACACCAAACCCCTATATTCCTTTTCTCAATCTCAAAGCCAGGCTCAATGGATGTGTTAAGCCAATCACAGTCACACTGTGAGTATGAACCCAAACGAATTATCATCACAACGGAATCCTTCTTTTTTGCCTGTTCCTCCTGCTGCTGATGACGATGAGGATGGAGCTGCTGTCTGCCTGTCAACTCAACTTGGATCAAGTCAACTAGTTGACAATTATTATCATTGTCACATGTCTAAAATGCGTCAATGTTTGACCATCCTCAGCAATAATGGAGGAAGGAGCAGAGCGTTCGAACAGGGAGTGATGTCTGCTTGACTGCATCGCATGTTCCTATCGTGATGGCAAGGAGACTTCAACAGCAAAGTGGAGTGATGTGATGTCCGAGAAGGGTGACTTGAAATAAGTTTTTATACCTGACTTATACGTAAAGTGATATGATACGTAAAAAAATCTTCAATTTTGATGGAGACTCGGATAGCAAGGAGTTGGGGTAAGTTGTGTAACCAGACGAATTTAAAGAGTAGGCAATGCACATTGGAAAGAATTACAAATAAAAAATGTCGATATGAATACGAGCAGAAATAATGCGATCATCATTGAATGCTCTTGATAGAATGCAAATGCAAAGTTTTTGTAATCAAATAAGTGATCTGCTGCTGCGTCATAATCATCATGTATCGGTTGTCTGAAAGTATAAAGTTGTTTTATGTAAAAAGAATATTTCTACAAATCTTGCCACGTGTTAAAGTACCTGGTTAACTTTGATACATTTGTTCAGCAAACTGATTCAAATTACCGTTTTTAATTGCTTTTTTTTATTCATATTTATCGTTTGATGCTTGTAAAACACTGTGAAATGCGTTTTTGCGGAAGGATTATACAGGTGAAAATTAAATCACTAAGAAATCATGTATGAAACAAATAAAAGTAGTATTACTATGTTACACATATCCTATCTAGGATTTCAATAACCTCTGCAATGTCACCGGGAATAGAGGTAAATCTAGTTAATAACAGAAGTCTTAAGCAGGGAGACAGAAAAGAGAGAACGGTGAAGAAGACGAAACGATAAATAATGATTTATGACCAGAGAAGAAACAGGTGGTCCGCACCACCAATGCATTGCAACTGCACTTGAAGCAAGTACAAAAGCAAAAGGAGGGTAGCGAGAGACTTCTGCTTAAGATCAGGATCCTCTTTTGAAGAGTTTAGTCTCTTGTAGTTAGAGTAGATTTATTGCCAAGTGCTTATCAGTCAATGATTAAAAGCAAGTTATACACATACTTTGGATTTTGATTTAGAAGGTCACATAGTATTGAGTTTCTCGTGAAAGTAAGTCAGCTTATATAGTTTTACCTTTTACCCTTTATATAAGGAAGAACGACCATCCTCCTTCTATTTTGTAATTTAAGCTCCCGTTGTATGCAAGCAAACAAGTAAAATATCAACTCATGTCAATAACCAAACGTAATTAAACTGATTAAATAAAGTTAACCAAATTAAAGCATTATTAGCTCCTTGTCAGAGTAAGTACGCAATATGTAATTTATGGGCATAGGGAGTAGTTTAACCTCTACACACAGTCTAAAACTTGATTTAAAAGCGTATTAATGTAGAGAGACCACAAGATTGCCTGTAACTTAATCAAATGCAAATACATAAAAAGGAACTTGTTTTTATGGACATTATTTTTTGAATCTACAAAGAATCAAAATTTTGTGAACGAGTTGCATCAATTTAAAAATTTGCATATCCCATGTACCACACCTGTAAATCAATATCGCAACATGGTAATAATCAAACATCACACAAAAGTTACAAGACATTCCCCCCTTGACTTGCATGGTAGTAGCAGAAGAAGAGATGGAATTAGGGATTGGAAAGACCTACCTGAAAGATATCAAAGTTGCAGACGCTGATTTTGGTTGTCGATACGTCAAACCCGAAATTTAAACCTCGTTTTTCGTTAGCATCTTGCAAAGATACAAGAGATCCAATTTACCTCGACAGAATTAATTGGATTAAGTATCAGCTCCAAATCCGACATTGAGGAGTTGTGTGTGATCTGGGAGAAGGGCATTTGGCACTCGAATGCCAATGCATACTATTAATCATTTGACTTTCACTTCATGTATCCGTGTACATGCTTATACATATTATTTCTGGCAATGTTTATATAGCCAGGAATAAGCTAATATGTTATGTCGATGAAAAAATCGTGTTTTAAATGGCAATAGAAAGTACTATTCTCCATAATATTGGTATTCCAAATAAATATTGCTTTAATTTTCTAGAATCTTTTTTACCTACAATTACAATGATAACTATAAGCCCATAATCAATGCAATACCTTATAGGAAGGTGTGTTGAGTATTGTGTGTGGGGTGAACGCGAGACATCGAATCTCTAGAAAATCTCCAGCTGACAGCGAAACGAACATGAAGCTTAAAATGAAGGGGAAGAAGATATGTAAGATAGAAGAGAGTATATAGTATCATCTTGTTTGTTGTCCAGTTCATCTCATCAAACGAATCATCTATTTTTTATCGGTTCACCCACATCACAACAGACACGTCAACATCAGATAGATCTGAAGGTATCATGCTAACATTACTTTGCTATTATCTGAAAAAGGTCTCTCTCGTTCCTTTATCATTACAGTCTTCAACCACTTTGCATCATAGCTCTAGAACTACAAGCATTAAAAACTTTTAAGAAGGTTACGTACATTAACATTAACGAACCCATGTAATTTTTACATTCATTCAACATATTATCATTTTTTATCTTTTTTACGTGTTTCTACTTCCATCATCGACCTTGTACTCTCCTCGTATTTTTCACTGTTTGGCTTGTATCAATACAAGATCGTTTCTGCTGGCTTAGCAATTTTATATTAAATGATTTCACGTATTACCTGGTTTCTTCTCATGTGTTATGAGGTCTGTTGACTCAGGTTCAGGTATAAAAAGCGTAACGCCATACTAATGAGTTTATGGATATGCATGATGATGATATGCTGGAACTTGATGGGTTAGGATTTAGTTAGGTACGCTGGATATAGCTATATAGTACTTTCAGCGTTTCAGATTTCTTGCATGTACTTACAATACATGTGTGGCAAATAATAATCGAAGCATTTCATTAACAACGTAATTAAAACATTTTAATAGGTGCTATAAACCTTATCTTACCGCTCATTAGTAGGTTTCAAGTAGGTTTACTGTAAGAATCCTGGCAAATGAGTAAGAAATGTAAGAATACGCCATTTGTAGCTTTAATTCAAGTATCGTACCATCACATCGTACGAGCTTAATAAGTTTTCTGTACAATGAAAGTAATTCAAAGCTGAGAATTGCTAGAGTTTTAATAATGAAAGTGCCTGATAAATAGATAACTTCTTATTTGGATATTATTTGCAGCGAATTTGAACGAAATTGCATGCCAATTCCTAGATGGAGTGTATAGATATGTGACAAATGGGGCGATTTGATATTGCTGAATGAAAACGTCATTTGATTTGTTTTCATCGCATTGTAAAGATAATAAACTTATAGATCAAATCTGCGTGGAGTTGAAATGTAAACTTAAGCAAAGTAATGAGTTAATTATCCGATGTCCAGCTTTATTATCCTAGTCCATCGAAAACCTGAAGACCCAGAAAATTATATTTATGTATAATGTAAACTTGCTTCAAAATTGCTGCATGACTATAGCTAAAATGTTGAATGTGTTGCTGCTTCAAAGCAAAACTCGATATATTCAATATTCTTCGTTTCTATAATGAAGTTCCAACCCCTCCGTCATTCAATTACAGAGTGCCCCATATCACACGTCATCTTTTGATCTCCTTTATGCTATTTTGTTGAGTCC
>JAANSM010005390.1:0-10180 GCA_036850725.1 Orchesella villosa | reverse complement strand
ATTCTTACAGATGGGGCAGTGTATGGTACACCATAAGCAGTAGCCATTCCACCATCTCTGTTTGTACAGCTACCTAAATCCTTTGTCTTCGTGTATTTGGTTCCATCAACTGCATAAGTTGTTCTGCATTTTCCATTAATGTCAGTCTAAGAAAAGAACGTAAGATTTAAAACTAATTTCAACACAGCATCATCAAATTCTCAATTTTACTCATATCCATCCGGACGTTATCATCTTTCTTGTCAAGATTATGTGTACCTCAATCGTCTCCGTCTCTCCGCTAAGAGCTCTATTTCCAAGCATAGAAACAATAGCCCTTTTGATGTTAGCTGACCATGTTGGATCATCTTCAGAGACGCATACGCTGTCAACAACTCCATCAGTATAGGCAAAGCGGATGGATGACCCTACAATGTCATTTACTCGACTGATTGCCTGCCGAGAACAAGTCAGTTAGAGTTAGGCATATAGATTTTTTCTTACGATATAAATAATATATGACAAACTATGAATATGAAGCAAAGAAGCTTTATCTTAATCATGAGATCATGAATGACGTGCTAGCAGAAGTACTGATCCAATTTTCATTTGATATTTATAGTGTTCACGTTCTCATACCTGGCCATTAGAGCTGGTGATAGCAATTTGTTGAATAGTGAGCACCAAGTCACAGGCTGACTGAGCCGCCAACGCTGCTTGACCCTTAACCTTGATTCTACTGTTTTCATCTGTTTGAGCCGACTAGCTGAGTTACCACTTCGGTCTCAAAATTGTAGATGTATGACTTGCCTTGTTCATACCTTACTACAGATGATCTTCCTGCAATTCATATGAAAGGTTGCACCTCAAATTAATCATTCTCAAGCAATTCAAGACATGGCTACGTTATATAATCATATATCAATAGGGTCACCATGAATTTCATCACGATAAAGTGGTCAGTAGCTTTAGTGCTTACTTTTACACACGTCATTGTCCGAATTTCGTATATAGTTAAATGATTCCTTTTATTTTTAAGTTTTGTAATCAATTAGTCGTTGGTGTTGGTATATAGGCATGAAGACATTCATTTATGCATGAAGAAAATGCTTAAGGTTATTTCAGCAGAAAAGAACGTTATAGGTCAGGTTAAATCTCATAAATACAAGTTATATATGTAGTCGGTGAAAATAAATTAAATATAAGCTACGTCAATTGTAAACCCGTTTGTTCCCTAGAGCAGAGCAGTTATGTTATTGAGCAAACCTGAAATGAATACCCGGTCTGTTCAGATCAGATACTTGTTACTGTTCAGACACCCTTTTCTCTAATCTGGCTCTTCTTCGAACGTTCTCATTGGCGTCATTTATTTAACCTTAAAACTTCTTTCATTCTTGCCCCTTTTATCTGTTTTTATCAAAGAGTGACAGTCAAAGTTAGTGACGTATGTCATGTCATACTATCTTTATTTGCTAACTCTTCGTTCTTTATGTTGAAGAAAGAAGAAAACTACACTACCTGGGATAGATTCTACTTGTTTTCAAAGAATTATTAATAGTGCTTGAAACCACTTGTGTGGAAAATTTGGAATATATGATTAATATACGACAAGGTCATGGAACCTTAATCATTTTGATATGGTATAGTACTGTAAAACTTTATTGTGAAATTTGCACGAACAAGTTTTGCAAAAAATCCACAAAACATACATTTTTTGCACGAAGGTCTTTTACAAGAAGAATGTTGGAATATGCATACTACGTTCATAGTTGTCAGTAAAGTAAAGCCCTGGCTTCACGATAACCTCCGATACGAGGTCACTAGTAAATTCCAGAGAGGAAGAGAGAAGAGATAGATACAGAAATTTTACTTCATCTTATCTTAACCTATCGTGAGGTGAAGTTTTTATGAAAATTTTAAGACGCATCTTGATTTCAGTTCGAGATTAAACTCTTTTTAAGTTATAAAAATGACTTATTAAATCGGTTAACTGCGAAGCATATTATAAAAAATGACCAATAAGTGGACTATACTATATAGGATTATATAGGTGCTTACAAGTTTCAGAAATTTAAAGAATATAACATGAATCATTTGATTAAGCCTCTATCAAATTACTTTGTTACGCGTATTACCGTATTATCTACATGGAAAACAAAGCACCGTTGACCGTTTACAGAGAACCAAAAGAACAGGAATAATTTCCCTTCACCCTTGTGTCCAATTCATCAAATGTAACAGTAAAATAAATAAAACAGCCTTTTATATCTATTTCTTGCTCAGTTGCATTACAACCCAAGAACAAAGAAATCCTCCGTCCACAGTAAACTTGGACTTTGATTATTGACACCGCAATTACCTTGTCACTTGATCTTTCTTACAATGCTCGATGTGAATTTGTTTACGATATCCGTACAAGAATCATTTCATGAAGTGGTTTATGCGCTGCGCGTCATATATTTTTATGGATAAATAGAAATGTCGATGTCAACAAGATAATTATTGTTTTAACATGAAAAGGAGTGTTTAAGGATTTCAATTTGATTCATTTAAGAATACGAAGCATTACACATAGATCTTGGCGAGGTGTGTGTAGGGAACACGTATCTCACTGTGAGGTACACAGAATGATTATTGTCATTATGTCATCATTCAGTAAAAACAAAAATAGATTTATCTAGGTTTGCTTGCTTATCAGTTAAAATTTTCTGAGAAAGTAAAGTCATCATGTAAGTAAACAAGAGATAAAATTAAATCGTCTTTGTAAAGTTGTTCAAAAACGAAATAAAACCATTGCAAGCGTGCCTATTTCTTGCTGGCAAATTCCCATTTTAAATTATAAAAGTTAATGAAGTTTCTTAGAACTAATCGTAAGAACTCTTATGCGTACTTATGCATATAATATGACGTAAATTTTAAAATTTGAAGGTGTGTATCTTGGAAGTTTAAGTGAAGAATGTGAGAGTCGGGGCATGACATGACATGACAATACTAAGTTCATAAGAGACACATAAAACATTCGAAAAAATAACTTACTGGCATTGCACACAGGAGCACAGGTTGTTTGCCTTTGAGCTGGAGCTGCAATAAAAGAACATCAATTATGAGATTTCAGGAATTCTCAGGAATATTTTACAAAAGCATGAATTGTAGAAATAATTCTAAATATTTTGAATCAATCAACTTTTATAGAGCAAAATGTTTTATTTCACAATTACCTGAGAATATTACCGGACACACCGCTACTGCAATAAAAGCGTATATGACGGCTACCAATGTCCTGGAAGCCATCTTGAATGGTCTCCAGAAATTATAACCGGGAGTTAAAGAAATATCACTTCAACTGAAGATAATGATGTCGTCGCCTTCTGTCAATCAAAAATAGGAAACGTTTATCACATGAACTTGAAGCAATAAATTCAATATTGGAATTCACCGTAACATTACAACACATGCAACCAACCCACTAAACTTAACTAAAACTGGATTATAGGGGCTACCTGAAAAATTTAAAACCTCTCCCAACAGACAGATAATTATACTGGAACAGTTAATCTGTCAGAGACGACAAGAAACTGACTGGAGAGGTAAGACTGACAGTGAAGCTGATTTAAAGCAAATCAAATTTTTAATAAAAAAAATATGTGCATGTGAAAGACATGTACCTCATGATCTTAAGTGGGATCGATATACTATATCTTGCATCGTATTTGAACTGAACATACTTGTAATAGTAAACCTTACTTTTTCTTACTGAATGCTTGTATTGACTTGCATTATTGATGTCATACGTCTTGAACTTTTTGATACGCTTAATGATATTTTTATTTATTACGCTAATATTAATAACACTGGCATCCTATAATACAAGAAAGTTAAGTACCTCTTCTTAACTATACTCTTAATCTCTTGATTAACCCGTCTGGAAATAAACTGCTAAGTATAAGAAAACTTGATAAAAATTCCATTAGAATTACAAAAAAAATTGCATGTGCGGTATTGGAAATAAAACCTGAATCAACCAGCTTTTGATTACGTCTTCGGGGAAAAATTGCAATGGTTAACCAGCATAACCTTCACTGCATTAAATGTTGTTTTATACCGGCAATTCAGAATATTTATATTTATGAAGCGTTAAATGCGACTTTTAGATTCAACATTCAACTTTTCTGTTAACTACACTCATGGGAAACCTGTGCTTGTTGTAATCCTACAGACTAATACAAATTTTAACACAAAAATTGTTGATAAACTTCGACATTCGATTCAAATGAACGAACGTCAGACATCGACGAAACGAAAAACCCTACTTTTACTTAAAGAAACGCAAATGTTGGAGCTGTTACAACTTTCTTTGTGTTGTATGATATATATGATGAATATAATGCCCGTTCCCATTTAACACTTATCGTATCCCACGTTTGAACTCTTTCAACAAAAAAATAAAACCGTTTTAAAGCGTTACCTACTTTTTAAAAAACTGTACAGGACCTTCGTAGACTTTGCCGTTGCAAGCAAAAGAGGAGTATTGCTACGTCTAAAGATTTTTTCCATTACTTATAGTTTTCTTCATGTAAGAAGTGCATTTCTATGCTCTTTCAGTATATAGCAAGGGCTCATTAGTAAAAAAAGAAATCATATAATTGATTTGCTCTTTGCACTCATCAAAATCTCTTTATCCATTAAGGATATTGATTAGAACGCTATTAAGATGAGAATCTATTTACCTTTCTTCGCCCCATTGCAGTGTGCATACATATAGATTATAGATGACACTTAAAGATGCAATAATATGCAATCAACATGCAATACATGCGGTGCACATAACATCAACAGCATTAAGCAAGCAAGATTTCGACCTCTGATGCAAGATCAAAGATGTATGCAATATAGGTGCATTCGTTTTCAAGTGAAACACTTCCTTCATTAGTTCTTTAAAGTCACAATTTATTTTGAGATTTGAGATGCAAATGATGACAGAAGACTTTTTCCTCTCAAGGACTTCCACCAGGATATTTGTTTCCTAACATGGGCTTCCAAACTTTTCCTTTCTCACATATACAGATTTTCCATATATCCTTGGTGGATTTTCCACGATTTAAAATTGTTTTTTTAAATCCTGAACTTGGGATCAACTTTAGTGAACGTGTGTCATACAAATCTTTAATATATGCCATTAATCTATCATTCTGGTTTTGTTTACTTACCTCGGCTAATATTTATGAATAATTAATGATGATGATGATACAGAGAGAGAGGTACAAGGTACAATTATTACATGTAAGTATTAACTAAAACAGACTTTGAGTCTACTTACCACGAGATCAGAATGAGAATCAGGCTTACTTGTTGGGAATAGTTTGTGAGCGCAATTAATAATTAAAATCCCATTTTTCATTGACGCAACGACAAACAAGCAAAGAAGCGCTTTATAAATCACAGATTACATAGTTATTATAACATTTAGCTTAAAGTGGTCCTGTGCGCACACCTCACCAAAACCAACACTTTTTGACTTTGTAAAATTACATGACAAACTAGAGACTCAAATCAACAACCAACTCAATACCAAGAGAAGAGGAAAACTTATAAAAGAGTTGAAAGGTATATAGAAGACTAGAACTGAATAGCAATTGTTTTTTCCTCCAATTGAATTTGTCGACCTGCTAGTTTAGTTTGCTTGTTTACAGGCTTTTTGAAACTAACGAGATGAGGATCACACTTTATATTTTGCTTCCTTGTTAAAAATCGGCTTTGCACTAGTGCTGGCAAGTTTTTATTTTGTACTCTTCTCTTCTTCTTCTCTTCCTATTACTTCATGCCCCTTCTGCATGCATCTGCATCATCACATCAGCATCACTGACTGACTGATGTGAACAAAGAGTTGAGAGAGGAACGGTAAAACAAGGATTTACTTGCAATAGTCAACATCTTAACAGTCCTCCTCAACTCAATCTACTACTACTGCTACGGTTCACATTTTAATCAAAATCAAATGGTTTGCTTGCACAAAAGAACATTAACATCAAATCGACAAATAGTTGGCGTTCATGTCAAAATGTCTGAGGGCGCATAGGCAAATGCTTAGTTATCGTTATCACTTCAGTTGCATCACATCATTCCTCTTTTAATATTGAGAATAATGATGATCATTTTTCACAAGTTCATAGTTCTCTTTGTCGAAAACTAGTTTGCTTTCGGTTAGTTAGTGCAGCATTAGAGCAAGATTCAATGGGGTATCGGTATCGGGTTGGTGTTGGTATTTGGCTTTGCCATGAATTATATACATCTTTGCGCATACCATTGTAATTCAAGAGTACGAAAATACAATGAAAAACTGTAATAAGCACCTTTATGCAAAGTCAAAAGTCAAGGGAAAAAGCAATCAAGCAAAAAAATTATTGTGCATTTGAATTTGAACCTGAAATTGTATCTTCACATCAAATATTATCATCATCCACCTAATTTACTTGCTCCGAGCTGTAATAATCAGGTGTAGCTACCTACATGAACGCTAAACACGTTTTTTTATAATATTCACCTATTAGCTATTAGGTTATATATTATATACCTAGTTGTTTGTTAGTTAAAAGGGTTTATTGTCTTGTAGAAAGTAACACTACTATGTCTTTTGTTTGCATAAGTGATTGCGTGGACGTGGACCAAATTGGTTTATGAACACAAGCGACAAATTATGAAAGAAAGTGTTCCTGTTCCTGCAATTTAAAGCCCCCAGATAGATACGCATACTTTCCCCTGTGCAATATACGTACCCGCTACTATATAGCATAATCTTTTTCGCTACAATCGTAACAGTAACATGAATAATGAATATGGAGCGGCATACTATTAGGTAGTTTATACCCTTTTTGGCTTTGAGATTGTGAATTTTTATGATCGTTCGTTCTAAATTAAACGAAACGGCATTCTTAACCGAGTGGATTATATCTATAGGTATATATCGATAAAAAGTATTAGGAAAAAATGTAACCAGCTTTATCACCTTCAACTGATGGAGGGACAGTTGCAAGTAAGTTATTATTAACGTGTTACTGTGTTACTTTTTCTTTGTAGTTTAAAAGTCAACTTTAGAAAATCCCGTATGTATATGTGTAAACATTAATGATTTTCGTGTCCCTAAACCAGTTTATGATGATTCGGAAGAAAACAGATAAGTTGCGTGACAGACTCAACTGGTTCTAGAATAGTAAAAAACCAGTCGACGACATCTACTTATCCGGATAAATGGCTTCATCGTCAGCAGTTTATAGAGATGAGAATGCCCCAAATAAAATGCCGTGCCATGATTCATGTTGAACGTGAATATACTATTGCATCAGTTGTGTTGGATCATTGATAATACTTATTATTGCTATTGTTGTTGTTGGTCAAATACATTCTTAAAATGTGAAAGCAATGTCAGATTACAAACCACAAATAAAAAGAGCAAGAGCGTTACAAAACGATATCAGCTATGAATAAAACGTAACGGTAGACACGACACGATTCTTTTCGGTAGGAGTTAGAGGTGCTAGCCGTTAGGGCTTGCAGACTCTTCGAGAAAGAAAAATGCTGAATCATATTCTTCCAATTGAATGCACTCTACATGAGAGCAAACTGTGGCACTGTGGACTATGGTCCATTGTTTCAGATTTTAGAATGCATAGAGACAGGAGGAGCAAGGTCTCGGTTGGTACAAGACTTTCTTTACAAAGAAAACGCTCAGGCTCAATAAGCTTCTAAATTTTTTATGTTGCATTCTTGTTATTCTTATACTAATCAACCGTAAAATCATCAATCAAACCGTATGCTGTCAGACGAAATAAATCGATTTATGTCAAACTACTATTAATGTTCCATAAACTTGCACACCAGGTGCTTAAAAGTCATCTGCCTGTCTGTTGACCTAAAGGTTATCCATGCCTAAATGCCTGCGAAAGATTGCATGGATCAGATTAGACTCAGGTACCAGGTATATATACACTATAAGTTCTGGCTCTAATTAGAAAAGTCATACATTTTGCCGTGCACCGGTGTTCGCCGGTTTCAACTTTCAATCTTGGTATGTAGTCCATGTAATATGGAATTTTATCAAGTTATAGTCAACATTAAACATTGTCATGAAATGAACACGCTATTTTAAAATCTTAATGTGCGCATTTCTTTAAGCATATTTCTGCCTTGTCTTAAACCAGTTTAATTGGAATAATTGTTTAGGCAAATATTTTACATACGTACTACACGTAGTTCGCGTTTTGTGATGCGGTTTGAGTTTAGGTTTAGATTGCGTGATTTCTCTGTAAGAACTTCTAATAATGATTTAATTTCGAAGAAATGACATTCACCAAAACTGCATTATCAAAGGATACATGCTTGTATATACATGTTTTGTAAGAAGCAAAACTAATAAATCAGTCCAAACATTTATAGGCTGTGAAGTGCTATCTCAAATCCCAACATACTTGATCTTGAATGTAATTTGTATGATTGCAAGTTGAAAGCAGGACTCCCGCAGAATATTATAAATTGTAACTATTATTATTATGAGTATAGAATGCCAGTTATTTCATCAAGTCAATAATTTTGTACTTTTAGGCAGCGCTAATTGTCAGTACTGGAAACGGGGCGTTTGGCAAACATCGCAATCTTTAAGGATCGAGTGAAGTTCATGATGATCAATTGAATATTCACAGAAAGAATGTGAAACACCTATTGCGAGTACTAACATTGCATCTACTCTACTAGCCAGCATTTACTTACATATGCGTCTGCAAAAATGCTGGAGGGTAGTAACCTTGATAATGAACTTGATTCTATATTTTTTTGCGAATCTTTACTAGCGAACCTGGTATCTTTCTCAAACCCAAAAGAAAGAGAGTACGAGAGATTAATAAAATTACAAGCATTTGACACGTAATATTCCTATGATCTCCGAACTCGTCTCCAACAAATCATGAGCTAATCATGACTCTCAGAAAAATCCTTCGACTTTGTGCTCGCTTCTAGATACAGTCCAAGGAATAATAAAAATCTTTATTAATATTATCTATGTATCTTCTGGAGACAGTCTACTGATTTCACAGATCGTTTTTTATCCTTTATCGATTTAAAGCAAAATCATATATTGTATATGCAAAAGTTCAAACGCCTATATAGGATCAAAAGTCAAGGCGATGTTGTAATTGTATGGCACTGAAAGCGAATATGAATATCACACTTCATTTAAAGCATGCAAATCTCGAGGTGGTTGTATTGATGGGTGACTCATTCCAATTATAAATATATTTTGGCATTTCAACCTCCACCCACCCATGGTGAAAATAACTGCTTGCTGCCTTGATAATGACACGAGTAGTCAAATGACCGCTGCAGAAACGTCAATCGATAAGATTAAGCACGACCAAGTTAGACTTTGACACTTAAAAAAGTCGCCAATGATAAACATATTCAATAATCAACAAGGATCTTATTCATTATAGGTTGAACAACAAAAGTATAGATTTCATAGAAAGATTTATGCACCAAAGTGGTATCAATGCATTGATCTGTTGATTTAATTATTACGTTTTACTAATGGTTCATCTTGGAATAATTTCTATTAACCTCACGTCATGACCTTACTAACGCCAATTGATTAGCAGTTGTGTTCTTCATCCAATTGCCAATTAAACTACGTAATAAAAAAAATGCATATATCTTTACTATTTAAAGTAGTAATGGGCGGATTGGGGCACTATGAATTAATGGAATTGCTTGTACATTGTACCTTTTCAGAATTTTCTTATGTTATCATTTGACTGTTCATGAATCAGTGCTCTTTTTGCAATTTCAAGATAGTCAGGAATTAATATGTGTTTTATCATCTAGTTGGATATTAATGAAGCTCATTCATTTAAATTACTCAAGTTAAGCTACAAGAAGTGCAAGTTCTTTTGGATATCTGAATAGTGACACTTGAATGAATCAATTTCTACGCCAGAAAAAATCTTGTCGAAAATACAATATATTCCTACTTCTTGCACAACTGAAGTGTAAATACTGGAAAATATAATGCAGGTGACAGGTGACAGGAGTACAGTAAACAGTAAAAGAACACTGGATGAATAATAAAATAGATAAAAACTTTTAAGTAGATTACCTTATCGTTTAATAGTTTATCTTCAATCTTCAGTTTTGTCGCCTCATCAAGATCAATGACTTC
>JAANSM010005389.1:0-10180 GCA_036850725.1 Orchesella villosa | reverse complement strand
TAGTGACACATACGGTTTCATTTCCACACTTTTCCTTTTCCCATATCTATCTTGCAAGTTTGCTACAAATTTACTTTCACTTTGACATTTTCTTGAGTAATTCCCAGAATCCCTTAATTTGCTAAGCTTCTTCCGAAAAGGAATGTTAGAATGTTGTGTGCTTTCCTTGTTAGTTACCAACTTGTTTATCACAATATCGTGACTATATATCTAGGTATTATTGAAACTCAACAACATAAACTATAGACCTGCTGTTAGATCTCAGATATTTCAGATAACCCCACAAAGGAATACTGGGAGAATCTGGTATGTGGTAAATTAAAACGTACAATATAGCTAAGGCATGTATGTGATGTAGGACATTACATTACTTCTATATTAAGACTAAGACCAAAAGTACCCTGAGAAACAGAGGGTGGCCCTAAGGCGTAAATCAGCGATCATCAGCTTGATGGTTTGGACTAAAAAGGTATTAGTCTCGGCAAAGTGAAAGTGAATGGGAAAAATAAACTGTAAAGTACTTCTATAATATAACATCACAGTACACAAATCATGTGAACCTGTGGCAAAAGGGAAAGCCAGAAAAATTGCAACTCTACACAGGAACCTACGTTCCGTTCTAGATTTCATTTCTTTGAAGCAACGCGAAGTTTTCTGTATCCTTAAATATTCCGACTGCGAACGGCAAGTGTGAAATCCTGTAGTATTCTGTGAACTATCACAATACTTAATCACACTACGCTACGTCATTCGTTCCACAAACGTTTGGGGATCTGTGATGCGAATGTAATGTGTTGTATTTTTTTTAGAAATATGGAGACAGTAGAAGCAGAAGCGCTCCTTTTCAATGAGCAAAAGGTCAAGGGAACAGTACTTATGAATCTTTCAAGCGGAGCTTAGCTGCTGCATCACGGAGTCGGAAATTCTCCTAATTTTATTTCCCAGTGTATGTGTCTGTGTGCCCTTTGAAGTTGCCGCAAAATAGGTTGACACTGATAAACTTATACAAACCCAGCATAAAGTTGGCCATTAGAGCTTAAAGTTTATCTCCACTACCGTGAAACGTACAGCCACAAATATGGGGTATCTGTATGTGATGCGGGTTAGAAAATAAAACCAGTTCTAAGCCACTTTCATGGCTTTCCACATACATTCCTTTGTGGCACACCTCCACAACATCACTTGAAGCCTTGAGGAATTTTCATTCAAGATTTAACATCCGAAAATCAAGATTTCCGTATTTTATTAGCTCGTTAACTGAAGAAGGATAATAGGCTCAATGATGTTCCAACGTAAACCCAAATCTAGTTTTACCTTATGAAAACATTCGTAGCTAAAGGGCAGAATAGCTATGCGATAATAAAATTGTATCATTAAATAAACCCCATAAAAAATATTAGCAAATATTAAGTATGCCGTAAGAATCATTTGAATTTTATACACAGATAAAATGTGCAAGTACGTAGTCGATAGTAATATCTTCCATGTCACGAAACATTCCAACTAGCGCGAGAACTGTGTCTTGCATAAAAATTGACCAAAGATGCACTTAAATAGAGACTATTTCTTCGCATCCGCAACGTAAAAATGGTAGAACATAACGAGATATAAAAATTTAAATACTTTCAAAAGGGATTCTTTACGTCATGCATAAAAATCATCCTTATTTGAAACAGCTACTTAAATTTGGTTCTAAAAGTTATCCTTACGATGAATCGGCAAGATAAGGACGGGGTTCTGTAATAAAACACCCATTGTTTCACCAAATACTTACATCCGATTTCATTGATGGTGACGTTCGTACCTTTATGCATTTGTGAAGGTATAATTCCAGTTTTATTCTCTCAATCCATTTTCGTATTTTTGCTATTTCTGACCACCAAATTCAAACTACTATCGTGATTTTAAACACACACGAAATTATTTTATTTCTATTATGAAGTGAAGTTGATTTGCGTTGCAAAATGACCTAAGGTATCACAAAGTCGCAGCTCATCCCAGTAATTAGAATTGGAGCAGTTTATAAGAATTGTATTCGAAATAGCGCCTTATTAACAAGATTTACCAGCAAACGTTTTGCGCTTCCGGGGGTTTGAAAAATGTGGGGTGGTTTGGAATTAGCATGGAATCCTTTTCCCTTGCCACTGGCATCCCAAATACATAGAAAACCCATTTTGAAAATGTACTTAATAAGGATCCCTCTAAAATCTTTATTACAAAGCAAATCTAATCAGGAAAGCACTTAACTCAAAATTTCATACTACAAAATATGGAAATCACTGTCTGTGGTGTTTTGTGTTGAAAGGCAAATTGATCTCATCTTTATGCATTGTCTTTCTAATAGGATTCGCTTTGCCAAAACTGAGTTGGAATCCACCAGCTAACGTGTCATAAGCAACCAGCTAAAACCTTCGAGAGACATGTCTATAATATACTGTGTACTACATCAGTAATTGTACCCTACGCCAATTACGTGGCTAAAACTAGCCAAAGCTGGCAAATGTCATTGAGTGCATTTTCATCCTACATTACTCATTCTTTAACTAATTAATTACAACCAGAAAATTAAACACGAAAGGTAAGTATATATGCGTTGGCATTGGAATAAATTTGGTTCAGCTCATTTTCGCAGTCATTCTTCTATCACAAGCCTAATTGTTTCGCTGTCAAGACACATTACCATTCCTTTTTTGACCAGGCCAGGCTATTACTAGGGAGCCAAGATACAAGGGAAAAATAGCCGTCATGAAAAACCATGATGACATGCATGTCTCCTTTGGGAAGCAAGTAAGTACTTTTCATTAGAAGCTACATGTCTGCTAATGGAGCTTCACTAATTTCATTACCATTGTCATATTAGTTGTGAAAGCGTCAACTAAGAGAACTCTAGCCTGCCACGTAATTCCAAGTTTTTAGATCAGCTAGTCATTTCATGGGTATGCATTTGGCTGAAGATGATTTTATGGGAGAAACTCCCACAGCGTATATTATGTATCTAATAATATGTAAAACAAAACATTTACAATATTAAATTAAAATTCCCTTAATTAGTGAA
Source organism: Orchesella villosa (assembly GCA_036850725.1). Taxonomy (NCBI): domain Eukaryota; kingdom Metazoa; phylum Arthropoda; class Collembola; order Entomobryomorpha; family Orchesellidae; genus Orchesella; species Orchesella villosa. The sequence continues at coordinate 7,125 of JAANSM010005389.1, read as the reverse complement.
AGCTCGCATGAGAGACAAAAAAATAAATGCTAAGGTTCATTTTATGGGAGAAACTCCCACAGCGTATATTATGTATCTAATAATATGTAAAACAAAACATTTACAATATTAAATTAAAATTCCCTTAATTAGTGAAAGCTCGCATGAGAGACAAAAAAGTAAATGCTAAGGTTCAATCCTGAAGTGAAGTTGGGGTTATGTGAGATTTTTAATAAAAGTTCTACTGCCTAGAAACAATGAAGAAAGTGGAATAGAGAGAACTTTAACAGGCATGTATCACTTAAAATTTCATATTCGTAGCTTATGTATAACTTTTCTTGCAACGTTTTATCATTGGCGCATAACATCCGGTATATTATAGTGTAATTTTGATCTGTTCTGACAGAGCAAGATGGCCTTTTTGTAAAACGATAAAACTTGCGCATAAACCTATCACAATTTTAATTTCTTGAAGAGACTGGCGTCGTATGAGCGATATTTAACGTTATCACTGCCTGATCTACGGACACAGAAATAAATAGACTCAGCAATGTGTAAAAAAATCAATTTGTACAATGACTTATTTCCAAAGTAGCAAGAAGGATACTATCTCATCGTCAGTGTATTCACCCAAGTAACTCAAAAATATCTACAAGAATTTAAGGATTCTTATTTTCCAACATTTGGAAGTGGATTTTGAGCATTCCTTTTTTGATTTCTTGTGGTACTCTTAAACTTGCTAGTGATCTCGTCTCATTTACTTTCCACATTTATCCTATGGAAATCATCTTCTTCCCTTACTCTTCCTTCTTCTTCATCCTGACATGCTACTTGACAGATTACAAATTGCAAATCTTCCCACTGTCCAAAAGTAAGACTAGTAAAACTTTTTCATGGAAGTAGTAATAATATTATCTTTCCCAACGGTTAAAAATACAGTTACTATCAACCAACATCAAATGCGGAAGGTTATCCATAAGCATGAGCACGTAGTTTGCAAAAGCTCAACAACAAAAAACTCTTTTTAGCTAATATAGATACAATATTACTTTCGAAAAAGTTTGCTGCAGTGCAATGATGCCCGACACTTTTACCCCTTTATCATATACTAGTCCCTTCATCTATTCAACTAGAATCTCGTGGAAAATTCCACAAGCAAAAAAAATATATACGACTTTTGGTAAAAAGAGGTTGTAGCACAATATTCCTTTTGTAAAGGACATGGTAGATATATGTGTGTATCGTGCAAAAACCACACTAAAAGGTCCTGTGATACAATATAAGAGCAAACGAGAAACATAATACATGTGCATCTCTTCCAGTGAAAGCCGCACATGCAGGATGAAACTCTAGCATGATTGAGCATTTGCTCAAAGTCACACACATTTCACGTTTCCCTAAGTCCTTTCAATCATCACCATCACATGTTAGGTTTTAGGATAGGTCAGCATCAATCAAGTCTACTTCACATGTCACAGGATACGGTTGAGTACACATAACTCGTCTTGTTTTGAAAGTATGAATATCTCCTCTCATGACAGGGAAACAAATCTATTTACAAAACACGACTATACAAAAAGTGAAAAAAAGCATGCTTACCTTATATTTCAGTCGTACCTCCCGGATAAATCCATACCTGTAAACGAATTTCAAAGAATTGGATTAAATTTGGAGGCTTATTCAGCAAAATACAAGTCTGCGAACATTTTTATACTAGAAAATATGATGATATCAACAAAAAAAGTTTTGAAATTAACCTCATATTCATAATATGATCTTCATGGTTTCCTCGGTTGAGGAACACGCCATCCGGGCATAAAAGAAAGCAAGAGAGGAGCACCAAAAGAATTTCAACGCTCCGCTTTCCTCGGTCCACATAATCTCCATTAAACACGTACGGATTTTCCGGCGAAGGAAGACCATTCTATAAAAAGGGATAAAACAGTTATTACATTTTTATTGTGATTAATTTTTTTATTTTTCACAATCTTGCCGAAAAATAACTTCCCAAAATGGGTGCTAGCTATTAGCTAATTGAAATAATGGTTATTTTGACTCAAGCAAATTACTAAATAATGTATGTGCGCCTTCGTAGCATTAAACTCTGATGCTGCCTAATACTTACACTTACGATTAGTTATGAGATCCTGCAAACAAGTTATGATGAAGCCTCTTCTGTCTTAACAATAAAATTGGAACATCAAATCGCGTTTTCCGCATCTTTGCAATCTCCTACTTTCAGCTAGCATAACTGTCATTCCAACAATATAAATATATGAGCTTTGGAGTGGATAGCTCCAATCCTCTTTATGTTTCCCCGTTCTCTTAACATTTTCATTGTTACTGCACATAGTTATGATTTACGAGATAATGATTACAGGCTGCGCCACCATGCACCATACTATACCAGGCTCCCCACCAAGCTGCTCTAAAGTAAATAAGTATTAACGATACTTGTTATTCTACTAGATTGAACAAGCATTTTATTTCGCTATGTGTTGTGTTGTACTGAACTCAAGTATGTAGGCTTTTCCACCAATATTTTAGTTATTGCTAGCAAAAAAGTTGGTCATTTCGTAGAGAACGAGTTTTATGCGACCATAAGGAAGGAAAGTACTTTCCTTTCTTTTATCCAAGCTATACAACACAATAGGTAGAAAATGAGAGTGAGTATTGGGAGAACAGTATAAAGGGTGCTAGATTGCGTTGGGAGAAAGTAAAGTGGTATCAGAGGAGAAAGGCTCATGACGTTGGTAATGAGTTCTAAAATAATATGTTTACATTTACCCACCATACATAGATTCCATTAATCCATACCAGTGTTCAATTTATTGCAGTGTAAACAACCACTTTTTCCCCTTTTCTACCCATCCGAGTTGGGAGAGATCAGCAGCTTTGCATCTTTTGTGATTTTGGCCCTTAGTGAACATTCAAATTATTTTCAAATGTGGGCATATGGATAGCAAGTTATTGTAGTGTTTTGTTGATAAGCATTATATATATACATGTACTTATATATCCGCTCATATTACGGTACTTAAAGGAAGTAGTGCAGTAATAATCCCTGGCTACAGTGCTTTTATATTTTCTACTTTAAATCAAATCACCTCACTGTCTAAATTTATCTAGGAGGATGCACTAGCCAAACACGATGATTGTAGGCTGCTCCTGTGATATTATATGGTATGTTGGATTTCATAGCTGGAAGCAGGTATTAGAATATTAAATACCACTTGATACTACTAGTTCTCAGCATGGATGCTTGAACTGTGTGGTAGTTTGACTGGAACTAGGAGCTTGAAAACTAGTTTTACTCATACCCCGCTAACCTGGACCTATGTCTTACCATGTTTGGTTTCCATTGAACGAATTAAAATCACAACAAAAAACAGCATCTCTTTTCCCCCTCTCTTGCTGTCTCTCTGTTTCCCTTTCTCTCTCAATCTCTTCCAAATGCCTACGGTTATGATGATCAATCTGCGTGACTTCAAGTACCACATGAAAAGAATTTGAGAGAGTTGTGTGTAGTATTCCAATCTCCTTTTCCCCCCAATTCTTCACCACATAAGTGGGCAATGTTCTCGTTTACAAACGTTTTGTCTTGTTTTCTCTTTTCCTATGCATAAACCTTCTTTTTTTTGCATAAACATAGTATACCATTGTTGAGCTAACATGGTGCATGTAACAAGTTCATAAAAAGTTAACCCTGAACTAAAGTTTGGTTGAAAGAAAATTTATGGCTAGTGCACACAGAAATCATGGAGTTAAGAACGGGATCTATTTGAGTGATAGAATAGCCCGAAAGGTATTATTATCCTAACTGTATAATATTTTGGGAGACAAGTACCAATTTATGTGCTTTAAGCGAGTAGAAGACTACACTACCATGCAGTTTCCGACCGCAGGAGTAACAATTTTCTGATTTATCTACCAAATTATGGGGGCTGTCTCACTGACAGCGGAAAACAAAACAAGATGGAGATGAAATCCATTGCAAGAGAAACATTCCACTCACTTCACTGACGATTGAGCTCGTGGAGTGGGTGAACAGATGAAACTTTATAGATGCCTTAAATATCCATTCACTGCCTTAGTTCTGTTTAGAATTTTACTGCGTGTAATGCAAAGTAATGGTTCATTTTAATGTGCTCATGTTTATTGCCGAGTTGCTTAGACCAATATATAAATTTTTATGTTAGAAGAGCTTACACCCACATAAAAATTTGAAGCAGATTTCCAAAAAAACTGCTTACAATGATAAATACGGAAGGAGTTATTTTTCCGCTTGAGTATTCCAGATCAGAGAACTGCATTGATATTTAAAAGCCATCAAAATGAAAAATTGAGTTTGATTTGGTGGAATAAATCATTCAGTAGAGCAACTTCATGTTATTCTTTCCTCTTTGCCCAGTTCTTTTATATCTACTGTACTTTGAACGCAACCTAGAAACTATTACAAATAAACATGTCTTTTGCCTGATTTGAGTTTTTCTTTCTTCCTCAATAATATATCTTTTAGCGTGTGTTGCTTACTCTGCAGTATGTACACATAAATATAAGACTAGCTATGAGTGAACACTAAATAAAGCGTGAAATAAGGGAAATGAGGTTTCATCGAATTCCCGGGAAGACTCCTTTAGGTCACGGTCTAATCCAACTATGCCCACCACATTTCTTGCAAAATGTGCCTAGCCACCTTTACCCTAATCTACAAAGAAGAGAATATTATATTTATTACGTTTCTCGCCAAGCAAACGAGATAAGAAGAGAAAGAGAGAGACAGCGGGTTAACAGATAAAATTGTTATACGCACGTTGTATACCACAGAAAGAATCATTTTATTTAGGAGTTCACGGGCATATTTTTCTACACCCCAGGAGACAGGCTCTTTGCTGAATGTTTGTGAGTGAGTCTTCATTTCTTTTATAAAGAGAAAGGTAAAATCATGACTCCACATCGGTAACTATATAAACATTTGACTTCCTCTTGAGCTCCGCTCTGAGTCTTTGGCAAACAAATCGCAGTTTCTTTTTCACATTTCAAAAACGAATAATAAGTATCACACAAGAAACTGAAGTTATCAAGGTTTGAGAGCATATCAAGTTTAAAAATGGAAAGCAGAGTGGAAATGCGGTATATTTGTATATACGGTGAATTTCCGCTTTCCAGTCTTTTGTGTCTTAGACAATATTCAAACACGGAAAATGAGATGCCATGTAACCTGCCTTTATTTATGTCTTGACTCATTCTCTCTGACACGCTTGACATTTACGAGAAGTAAAGCTACAAAAATATCCAGTGAGCGGGGAAAGCACTATCTTTGTTGTAGCTAATATTGCGGTCTGTGATATTCATATTTTTCACTAGGTATTACCTTCAAAGAACAACACAAAATGGAAGTCTAGCAGCAAGTGAACTACAACATTCATGTTGCTATTCATTCACCACAAAGTTTTCAGCTTGAAGCTGGAGACTCTACCAACAAAGGATCAATAATTTTCATGAAGCGAATACAGCTTGGATGAAGCTTATTTTGGGTTTGTCTTTGATAAGATGAGAATTCTGCTTTAATATTGCTCTCCATTATAAGAAGTATGAAGCGGGTAGATATGATAATTCTTTTATTTTGAAAGAGTATGTGGTACCTAATGGTAATAGCTGAAATTCCAGCCGAACGATATAAAAAATAATTTCTGTATCGTGCTCAGTTCATTGTGAAATTAGTTCGGAAGACAATAAAGTACACTACAGAAAAATGAAACGGTAACAACTATACAAACGAGTTTCCGTCAAAAAGTAAACGATGAACGAGTTTGAAATTTCTATGCATATATTATTGCCATTGTCATTACGTAGCATCTTGTTTTCCATTACGTTTTTATTGTAAATTGTAGTCGTAAAACTGAATTATAAATGAGTTTTTTTCCAGAAATCTCCATTAAATTTTATTCCGTGCCGAAAAACGAAGATGAAATATAAAAACTTTTAAGGCAATTGCATAAAATAATAATAGAGTTTTTATAGCTAAATATAGATTGTCATGTGTTGAATTTTGATAAAAAAATGAGAGTAAAAGTGAACTTTTTTCTCTTCTTTTTACCCTTCTCAATAGTGATCATCATCTCACAACACATCGTGATATGAACATGTCAGCAGGAAAAAATGATGATGAAGCATTGCTAAATTAAGTTGAGACGGGTATTGGAACAAGAACATAATTATGGCGACGGAAGTAACGACAGAAATTGTCGACGTAGTTGGGAACATAAGAGAGCAACGTACACTTATCCCTCATCCTGGGAGCAGTCTGCTTGTCCGGAATTAAGTGCCATTTTCATACAAGCTGTCATTGTCACCATCCTTTTGGGAGATAGACATGGATGAGACACGTATTGTTTTATGAAATGTCTCTATACTTGTACACAAAAGAGAACATCCTAGCTCAACACATCTACTTTTCACGGAAGCAGTATACAAATATTAAAAAGAGAAAGGATGATTATGACAGGGAGTTTTTAGCGTGAATTGCAATTACAATGCTTTATTGTCATTATGTACATAACATAATTGGTTGAAGCATCTACTACATGTTCAGTACATCCGTCGTTTCTCCTATTCACAAAATCATGAGAAAGTCGGGCTTATGATCAAATATAAATAAACACTTATAAAATTCCTGTCATTTTTCTCTCACACTGCTAGTAAAAAAATAATAGATTCCTTTGTAAAACTGGAGCGTATATGCCTTTGCATCTTAAAGTCAACACGCTAATAATGCAATATTAAATGAAATTTACTGGCTGATTTCAGTTAGGCAAAAATTGCCATCGTTCAGTGTAAAATTAGCGTCGTTGTTTTTTGCATTATGCTGTTTAAAGTCACTTTCTGCTCTTACCGCCATGAAACATACAGTTGTTGGGCAATAATGAACGAATTTCTCATGGGAACGACATCATAACCAAATAGTTTACTACCTTTGACATTTGTGTTACATCTCATTATATTCAAACTAATAATACTTTATACATGCTGTTATAAGTAAAAGCAACCAGTTCTAGAAAACTGACATTGCAAATAACTAACAAGCTCAAATTACGGATTCACTAATGAATTACCTTGTAAAAGATGACAAGAAGGTCGTCAAGT
>JAANSM010005388.1:0-10182 GCA_036850725.1 Orchesella villosa | reverse complement strand
TAAAGATGCTTTCAAGAGTTTCAAAACTTTTAGTTATGAACTCAAACAGGAATTTAGGACACGGGCTTCTAATTATCATATTCAGCCTTTCAAATAAGTTCTTTTTATAAATTATGGAAAGCAGTGACCTAAATAAAAGTAATACCGATTGAAACGATGTAAAAGTTTTGAAGTGTGTCATTTAAAAATAATAACGTAACTAGATGTTACAGCTTTAGTTAAACAAAGCTAATGAGAGCTTTAGAGTATTTTTAAAGCTCATTATCAAGGGCGTAGTGGTTTCAACATGACACCAGTGAATGTTAACGTTACTTTTTTTGTATGTCTTGATGATGTCTCAGTGTGGTTTATTTGAGCCACGTGTGTATACCTATTCTTCTGGATGAAGTTTTATGTAGATTTAAAAGCTTGTTATCATCATGTTCCCTGTCGTATTGGTATTTTACTTTCTCTGCATTCCTTGCAAGGAATGGAGCGTTGCGACTCTACATGATCATAGGATCAAGTATTAAACTATTCTAGGGTGACAAAGTAGTTTCCTAATTCCGTTGAAGAATTAGAGTGTAAGAGTATTCCAAACTGTATTCTTTCTAGATTTTTATATAATAAGTAAAGTCGAATGTCTTGTTTTTTAACATGCCAAACAAAGTATACAACTTTCATCTCAAGTCATATTTGAGCCGATTTTATTTTCGTGGAAGACCCATATCTTTTAAGTAAGATGAATAGTTTTCGTTGAGTGAGATAAGTAGAATGACTTGCGCTGCATCGTGTTAGTGTATGGCGCATGCATGCATGATAAATTTTAAAGTACAACGAGAGAGATGGGAGATAAACGACTTTGCGCTAGACCCAAAATGTACAAAATAGGATTGGATTTGAATGGCACAATATCTTTTTAGCTTTATTTTTCGGATGATGATAGTGCATTATGTTGTTTTCCATGGCTTACGTAGCCATACTGTTGATAAGATGATAAAACTTTGAGATAGGAATAGAACAGAGATGTCTGTAATATATTCTTGTACATAAATACACGTCATATACTCACATATATATGTACTTTGGGTTTATGGTTCTTAAAGGATTGTGTTCTCCTGTGGTTAGAATGATACAAGAAAAATTTCTTATCGAAATGACACATAAAGCTGCTCAGCCACACCCAGTTACCCAAACAGTGATGTTGATGATGATACTAGTGTGTATATAGCTAGGACCAGTATTACTAGACATTTTATTGTGGTATCGGTAAAAGATTCTTTTTTGTAACATAAATGGTCAAGACTTTGTGTTCTAAAAAACCACGGGAAGTTTAGTATCCTTTGCCTAATGCTATTAAGAAAGTAATCAGGGGCTGGTCCAGACTGTAAACACAGTTTCTTCCGAGATCGTTGAATATGATATTACTGACCTTTGCGATGAGGTATCAGGTACAAGTTCAAAATCATTTCGTTTGTAACTGATGATCAAAAATAACTATGTCAGTGTGGTTAACAAGGCACACCTAATCTAATTCACCTTGAAATATTGAAAACTTTACTCAATTTTTTACACATGTATTCAAATCCAATTAAACTTGCGTTGATGGAAAGTTGTGACCATAAATTTGTATCTTGCAGGCAAATTCACCAAACCAAAATGAGTACATATAAATTGCACTTCCACATTGTTACAGAATTTACAAGTTAGATATATATATTATAACTCTTACCTTAGCGCTTTGAATAATATGTTTTTGATTAATGTGTCATCTTTGATATGGAGTGAAAAGTATTTGGGTTCTCGTAATAACATGCTAATGATTAAAACAAGGTGATTCAAGAAAAATGATGTGTATTACGGCAATTTTTGTGTTGTGTGTAGATCTTTTCCTCTCATAAATGGACAGATAAAGTAGAAAAATTGGAATGAAATGTTTCAAGTGGTTAAAACATAACGATTGAGGGCATCTAACTTGCATTGTTTTTTATGGAAAAGGGTCTACTCATCTTGAGGGCAGGTAGGCTACGTGATGATGACCATGACGGTATGACTGGTTTTTCCAATGATGATAGCCCACAAATTTTCCAATTTTACGAGATAAGCTATAAGCTGACCCCCTGTCTAAAATAATCAGGCCAAAAAGAATTGAAGCGCTTTTGTACTTTGGTGTTTAAAAAGGCGTCAAAAGTGGGTGTATCCCGTTCCATCATCATCAGATCAGACAGGATAGTTTACAATTTATGCGTGTGTATATCTGTCTTGTTTTCGGTAATCATTGCGGCCATTGTATGGGGAAATAGAAAATGTAATCTACTTTTCAATATCCAAGCTCGCATTTTTCATTGGAAATTCGTACCTGATATGTGTAGAAAATGTGAGGTTTAGGTTTAAATTATTCGTTCGTTATCTTTCCCCCAATTTAATCCAACAATAATTCTAGCTAGTTGGGGTAAGGAAACTGGGTAGGCTTTTGGATTAGGCTGAAGATACATTACTTAAAAAATTCAATGTGCCTAGGGGACACCTAGACTGAGCCAAAAACATTTAAGTTTTAACTTTGATCATTCTCAGCGATAAAAGAAATCATTGTAGTGTTCTATATTATGCTCATGGTAAGCGCTCTACAGCAAAGAGAGAATGATAAATACGCGTTTTAGAGCTAAATTTCTAATAAAATTAAATCAATGCTTTTTTCGATTCTCTATTGGCTACAATTTGATACCAACTTTAGATTGGAAAAGGAGCGCGTTTACTACCCCGTCTGTTTCGAACCGTCAGATCACAAGGAAAAATAAAACTAAAGAAATTCACTTAAAGACAGCTCGAAGGAATGGCTATAGTCAGTTCAATAAGATTTTATTCCTTGAAGAAAAATTGCATTTGAAGGGAAAAGGGGTATCTTCGTAGGTAGTTAGTACTGAACTCAAAAGACGGAAAAGATGTTGCATCTGCCGGTTATACGTATAGTTGTATGTGCGTAGCCATTTTTACAACGAACCCTCCAAAAGTGTTATGTCTCATTTGCATTCAGAGAGTGCACATTCTCTGGCAACTCTCATTATCACACCAGAAAGAGGAATGAAGCCAGTTCAAGTCATGCATGCATCCAGCAAAAGAAGACTGTGGCAAATGATATTGAAGGAAGCACGAGGAAGAAGAAACTCCGGTGCACACGCAAGTTAACAAACTGCAGGTTTCCCATGAAACAGATTCAGATAGTCAGCCAACTTCGTGACGATGATCATTTCGGGGACGAGAAACATAATAGATGTAGCAGCAGCAGAATCATCAGCGGCAACAACTGAAAGTGAATTGAATTCAGTTCACTTTATTTACATATTTTTCCGCTCAGAATAGAAAGTAGTAAGATAGCTGGATGGGATGAGAGACTCTGCTGAACAAATTGCTGACAAAGCTGCACATTATTATCATGATGATGATGATCATCGTGATGATATACGTAGTTGCACGGGTACTGTAGGAGTGCAAGCGAGAAAAACACTGTTGCTCATCCCTTGATTACTCTTTCCATTATGACAAAGTCGATATGAATCATAATACTACGGAAATTGTTATCAATTTCAACGTTACTTGCTGCATACTGCAAACTGCAAGTGCATTCGTTTTTACACCTAACCCGGATTTGGCTTGTTCATTAAATATTGATGTAAGTAATGTAGTCAATAGTACTATGTTTTATGCATGTAAAAATTTATCTTGACTAGTGTTTTAAACGAATACATTGGAAACACGAAAACAATGAGAGAAAAGAATGGCGTTAAATGAAATGCAGTTCACCTAGCCTGACATCCAAGGTTCTAACCGTGATGTACAAATTTTACGCATAAATTCCAATTGCAACTTGAAAACCGATACGATGAGACAACAAAACGCAGAAATGTTTTAAAAGCGTGGATGTATTGAATGTGTGTGTGTGCATTAAAAATTCGCTTCCAGTTCCAAATTCGGTTATGGTCCATTAACGACATTGTATTCCCTTGAGCAAACTGTTGTTGCGGTTGTCTCACACTGAATGCTTCTCCTCGCAGCACTGATGTGCGTAACAACTTGGAATGCTTATAAATATGTTGTTGTATAGTATGCCGTTGTAGAATTGAAACTAGGTTTATTCCTATCGAAAATTTCGTATGTAGTATGTATAGCTATCACACAGCTTAGTTAAAAGATCATTTTATCTATAAGTTTGCACTGTTTTTTCTTAATTCTCTCATTCATTACATAACTAATTGCTTTCTTCTTTCTTTAACAACTATGCAAATTCTACCAACCAGCAGTTGCTGAATGCAAACCATTAATATTAGTAATGGGGGAATTGGTGCAGTGTATAATACACAAGATTTCTTCAGCTGCACTGGAAGTAATTTGGAAGGAATATTAATGATATTATGCATACCATCTGATAGTTTTTGGTCAATGAGCATCATCATCTTGAAGTAATGTTTCTGATGAAAATCTTTGATAAACCTTCTGAAAATTTCGTCGTCAGATGCAGTGTGTATCTTGTGTAAAAGCTTGTATAATATAATATATATACTCTTGTCCTAGCTCTTTTCTTTGATATGATTTTTATTTTATAACGGTTCGAGTAACTTTTTCAGTCTTCTTGTCTCAAAGAATTGTGGTGACAGAAGGACGTGACTGCTGTACTCCCGGCTACATCAGCAACTTAAAACCAACCACGACGGCAACTGATTAGAATTTTAAGTAGTTTAGGCTCTACCAGTATATGGTAGAGCTATCTCAGTAGCTCTGTTGGTGGCTGCAATAAAATAATTTTAATGCTCAACTTTTACGCTCAAGTGTTAGAAGAAAGCGCCTGCTGCATGCACATGAAGCTCAATACACCACACCGATTATTACTCACGGCCATCATTGGCGTCATCACATTTGCATTTGAAGCACATTACATATCACATCAGTATCAAAAGATAGTTTAGTTTCTTTGGAAGAAGACTTGGTCGGCATCTTTTGTAGTAGTAATTTTTTGTAATTAGGTACAGATTTTGTACTTGCAATTTATTACATTGCGTATCATTACTTGCATGACTGAATGTGCATCTATTATTGTTGTATATTTAATAAACTATCATACAAATGTATAATGACGTGGAATTCGTACTCCAAACAGAAAATTATACTAGGCACTTGTTTACAAGCAATTGTACAGTTAAATATTTTATATTTAAGTATGTTATATGCTTATAAGTTTTATATCACATTGCTATTAATTGTAGTTAATTTATTAGCAGAACAATAGATATATTGACTTCGAGGCATCTGTCCTCATTGAAGTTTCCAAAAGATTTCGTTCTAAGATCTTAACATGGTGAGCCTGCTTTGCTTGACTTTCACTAATGTGAATGCCATCGTCGAACTGGTAATAACACATTGGTGAATGGCGACTCCAAACTTCGTTTCTATATGGGAGTACCCATTGACGATTGAGGTTATTGAGCATTTATCTAATCTAACATTTGGGAAACGATAGTAGCTAAACAAATACAGACGGAAGTCTCATTCACTTAAGAAATACGGTATTTTACAAGGCAATGTGTTTGTGTTCAGATATTTTCAAGTGGATGGTCTTTTAAGATAAGATTTTAATGACTTCTTAGGAAATCAGTGCGTAATAGTATAATTACACGCTTCAATGGGACTCTGCGTCTTGTACGGGAATCAATTCAATGAGCAATTTTATAGCAACCATCAGTAGCAATAATGTACATCCTGTTAAAATCTTTCCCAATCTAAATGTTATTTTTTATATGAAATTACAGGTCAATACCGGTCACCGAGAATTACTGAACATCCGAAAGATGTGCTTGTAAAAAAGAATGAGCCCACAACGCTTAATTGCAAAGCGGAAGGAAAGCCAGAACCAATCATAGAGTGGTACAAGGATGGTGAGTCTGCTCAACAACAGTCCAGCTAACGATGGTCGACGAATATTCCTTCCTGGCGGTGATCTCTTCTTTCTCAGTGTTTCGGATGGGAAAAAGGAATCTGACAGTGGGACATACTGGTGCATTGCACGCAATCAAGTTGGCAATGTTCGAAGTAGAAACGCTTCCCTAGTGGTTGGAGGTAAAGTTTATGATTTTTGTTGTAATATACTTGTGGCTCGAGTAGTTCATCTGAGAGACGCAGACGTGAGCAGTATTCCTTTAACTTATACATACGTTCCCCATAAGTTCAAATGGCCATGACCGTTATATTTCGATAAAATTACCTTTCTTACACCAAGACGGGAAAAGACTTTTGACATGTCTGAACTTGATTTTGAGCAAGAGGAAAACGAAGTAGAGAATAAGATGAGAAACACGGAAAAAGTTTTCCCCGCCATGCATTAGTTATGTTATAGCATAATGTAAGTTATGAGCATGAAACCTTATGAAGTGAACTGTGTGTGCACTGGCACTTAGCTCCATTTTGCTACAGTTTCTCTCTTTTCTGTAACGTTCCTAACAGCACACATTTTCAGTTTCACTTTCATTGCATTTTCTTCCATCCCATTACCCCTAATCTCCGAGGGGACTAGAATAGCTTGGCTAAATCTTCTAGATCAAAGGGAGCCGAAATAGATAGGTTATAATAATGTAAAAGAATGTGCTAGGTAAGCGAAGAGGAGGAAGAAGTAGTGAGCGAGTTGTGGAAATGACGTTGTATATGGTACATTTTCTTCATGCAATTTTTACGAAACTCTTGATCATGCGTGTGCAGTATTATGTAGGCGTGCGATGCTCATCGTAAATTCAGTCAGTATACTACCAACTATGTGTACATTTCAATATTCTCGAAAACGCAAATACTGTTGCAATACTTTCTTGGCAATTTTCACTTATGTACTCACAGCATATTATTTACTTAATGGAGACCTTAAGTTGAAGTGACACCCAAGTAACATGAGGTGACTGTCGTACACTGTGCACTACACACATTGGATAAATTTTTAGAACATAATTGTCGTCGTTTCGAATCAAAGCATTATTCTCAGCGACCAGCGACTGGTTAGTAGATTTACATACTTAAGTACATAGTCTTTTTGGGACGTACGATGTGCATTTTGTTGTAGACATGTAACAGCGGAAGATACGCCGTTTCTTTCTTTGAATACTAGTTCAAAGTTGGTTCTTGATGAACGTGCGTTTATTTGTAGAAAAGAGTTTCTGATTTATTTAACAGTTTACTGATGTTTGAATAACCAACGCCTGCCTGGCATCAGGTAGAGTTGAGGGAGACTTTAACCTGACAAGTCAAGTTGTAGCCGAGGTGTCAAGCCTTACGTCAAGTATTGTGTTGGAGCTCGCCCCTCTCCCAAAAATATAATAAGTTATTAAAAAGCTTGATGGTGAAAAGCAGTGGAAAGGAGAGTTGAAATATTTCATTGCAGTTGAAATGAAATGAAGGTTGATAGGGATCATGTCATTTTTCTCACTTCCAGTATAAATGAGTTGGTTCTTTGGTTGAATATCAGAGTGATGATAAAACCGTAGCAGCAGCACCTGCGAAGGAGGAGATGTACATTATGCACGTCTTTTTAGTTAGCTAGCTCTACATACACGACCGCTGCTAACTTTACAGGTTGGTGCTCTTTGGTGAGATGGGGGGAGCGAATAAATATATTATCTTGTTACTTTCAGATGAAATATCTATTTAAACATTTATCAGTGCAGTATAGAGCTGAAAGATGAAACTCTTTTCCTTGACATGAAGTGGGGAAGACATAATTTGTATTTAGAACTGCATACCTCAATAAATTGCCTTGTCATTCGCCGAAGACAGTAAAATTGTCTGCTTCATATCAGCATGCAGTAATACAAATTATTTACATTTTAGTACGTGTCAAAAATGTTTCGATTGTTTCATCAATAAAATAGTTTAAGAAAAGTCAAAAGTGTGCCATAGCTTTTTTTTACACAAATTGTAGAATGTGGGGAAACTGCTTGTACTTATTTTGGCTATATTATGCAGGATGGGCTGAATGAAAATATTTTAGCTAGATAGATATGAAATCTTTATTTCGATTCTACCGAAACTTTATGAAATAAAATTCATCATTCATCTTTTGAAAACATTTTTTTTCAAGTATATATTTGGCTGGTTTAGGTTGAGAAAGTCAGAGTCTGGCATACCAATGTAGACGGTTAGAATGCATTAACTTTTCAGGAAAATTAAAGCAATTGATAAAAATACGAAGGTAATGAATGTTACTGAAAGCTGCTCGAAAGATGTTCGCGTAACTGCGTACCGGTGACCCTCTTTCTTAAACAAGCAACACATTTCCGGGTTTGCTCGCATCAAAAACCTTTGCTGCATTGGGTGGATAGGTTGGATGGAATAAAACACAATAGTTTAGTTTCATTTTCTTAAAAGTCATGTTCTTCAACAAAGCTTCCATTCATCCTTTTCATCCCCCACACACACTATCCCAATTGGAAAACGAAAAAAACGAATCTCTTATATATTGGATGCAGCTGTTCCTCATCCATTTTTACAAAACGTTGTGACATGGCTCTTGCCCTTTCCTCACTACTGTGCTTTCAATAGGTTACGTTATTTGTTATGAATGTGATGCACTTTAAAGAGCACGTCAGTTCGACTTGAACATTCGATTCATCAACATATTACTTTCAAAAGGATTCTCCCGACGAAACAATGCACCGGCGACTCATTTTTCCATGCCGGGGATACATAATCGAACTTCCATATGGGTTATTATTAGTACAACTACCACTCCAATATTATTGCTTTCTACTTGCTATATACGTAATTTTGTACAAACAACAATGAAAAATATTTCATGCCATGTACGCCTGCAAATATTTAGGAACTGAACACTTGAGCTGGACACTTTTTCGTTGAAAGAAAAGCATTCATCCTGGCTTTTCTGTTGTCCGTATTTGGACAAGTTTAATAGAATCCTTGTCGTTCAACAAGGGTCGATCGATATTATGTTGGACAGCACTTACATCCTATGAAAACAAAATTTTCTATTTTGAATTGTGCTTCGTTTTACAACAGAGCATTTACTGTTTTGTTTTTCTAAGCTGTTGAAAGTATAAGTCTTGGAGGAAATGTTTGTTGGAAAAGCCATTTTGTTAAAAGTCCAAACTACTTAGGAAAATTTGTCGACTCGAGCAGATAACCGGGTTGCCTTTTGTGAAAATCTATCTCTGTGACATCTAAGAAGGTTGGAAAACTGCCTGGGTTGTGAGTACGAGTATATAGCTTTCTCATGTTTTAGAGAACATCTGGAAGAAACCATATACCATTCATATTTGTGCTGACAACCTTGTAAATATGTCAATTCCGTCGACACAAATATGTCTCAAATGGCAAATTCGTGACTGTTCATAATCCGGATTGCTTTGTAAACCCAAACATACACACATAATATACTGCATGTAAGAGGGCATATGAAATTAGTTGCATTAACGCTTCATTTGACATTTTTTCTAATAAAAGTTACATGAAACAAGACCCGATTGTAATTTACACACATAAAAAAGTTGATTAACCTTCAGTAATTGCATTTCTCATATCTGTACATATATGCATACGTACTACGTACATTCCATTTTCATATAACGTTTGCCATTTATTCCCCTATATTAACCACACAGAGGAAATTCCAATTTCTTATATTTTCCTGGAATATCTGCATCGTACGCATTTCTATTCCTTCAACAAATCAGTATCATAAAATGAAATTTAAGATGATGTATGCGTGTGCGTCTTGCATACATCTAAAGTTGAATGCAGTTCAATTCAAGCTTGCAGTGAAAATGGAGCCGAGAATTAATGTGGTATATTGACAGTGCCATATATATTTTTAGATGGTATTGTTCGGTTTCATGTTTCAGAATAGAATGAATATTCTTTGATAGGAACAGTTTGCATAATGGTCGTATCGTATCTAGACGTAGCCACGCATACATATTGCGGGATATGAAAAAAATGTCTTCTCCTTCTCTTTTTTCTTTCTTGCATTCCCCATGTGCAGTTTTGGGTGTTTGTCTTTGCTTCACTCTTCCTTTCCTGGTATTTCCCGTTACATTCAGTACAGCTGCTCAAAGTCTTCTTTCTTCAAGAATGACGAAGCTAGTTTGTGCGGTAGAGTGTGCCATTATGTAATGTTATTGCAATCTGCAACGTAACCCCAACGGAGTCAGATATTAT
>JAANSM010005387.1:0-10182 GCA_036850725.1 Orchesella villosa | reverse complement strand
TTTGAGAAAAGTAGTACAGGTAGGACACTTTTGCCCAAAGTAGTACTGTACTACTTTTATTAACTTTTCGGGCTCAAAAGTAGTACTGTACTACTTAAATAAGTACGTCTGGCAAGCCTGAATTGAATGTATGCGGTTATCTTACACACAAATATTGTTGTTGAATGTTTTAGCCCCTAAAGGCCACTGGATTAGTTTGCATGTAGATGAAGTAAAAACGGAATGCTCGTACGATTATTTGTTTGTGTTTGATGGCAACTCCTACCAGAAAGGTCAAGGAAGATTGTTGGCGTCTTTCAGTGGGGCTTCGAAACCCCAAGTTACCTTACTTGCTCAGTCAGGTTATGTAAGTGGGAAATAAGAGTTGAATAGATTATAGATTATACGTAGTATGGCATATTATAAGACATGGATTTTTGTAAATGGATGATGTATTTTGTTATTCAAGATGCTCCTGTTGCTGTTCTCAGATCCTAACTACACCTTAGATGGCTTTAAAGCAGAATATTCCATTTCGTTGTGTCCACTTAATTGCTCAGATGCCGGGGAATGTGTGCAAATCCAAAACGAGCATATTTGTAAATGCTATGAGTCCCGATCTGGATTCGCGTGTCAAAATATTTCTCAAAACTCAACAGCAGATACACTGGAAATCGAAAAAGCACCTGTGATTGTAAGCCGCCATTTAATTTCTGCCAACTACAGAAATCCTTTGGCAAGAGTTGGCCATTCCGCTGTACAGGTTGAAAATCTTCTGTACATATTTGGAGGATACGATCTGAATGATGTACTAGATGATCTATGGATGATGGATATGGATACAAGTAAAGCTGTGCAAGTTTTAAAAAAGGAAGACGAATCTCTCTGGCCAGCGGGCCGTTATGGACACGCAGGTGTTCCGTTCAACCAAGGTTTTTTGATATATGGGGGTCATCTACGGGCTGCGGGAATTACGGATGACCTTTTATACTTTGATGCAAAAACCAAAGAATGGATAACAATGTCAAGTAGTAATAGACTGCCAGCATTAGCTTACCACTCCATGACGAAAGCTGGATCGTACATTTACATCTACGGAGGTGGAACTAGGTGGGGTGGATTTTCGCATAGCTTGTACAGGTTTCATGAATCTCAGCCACTCGAATGGGAGTTAATTATTTCGTCGTGCTGTGGAAAGCCAGATGACAGAGCACTACTGGGACATTCGATGACGCTATGGCCTGGAAAGAATGCTCTTGTTTTGTATGGTGGCGTTGGTGTAGCAGATGTGGGAAGATTCTCAAGACTTTCTAGTAGTATTTATGTGTACCTGATAGAAAAGAACATATGGCTGAAGATAGATAACAAAAGAAGTGGCGGACTTCAGTTTAATTTGACACCTGAGCGAGCATTCCATACTGCGCACATCGTTGGACACTACTTAACCATCCTGGGAGGATATAGCCACGTTCACAACAGGGATGAGACATGCTATGCAACATTCGTGTTGGTCTACAGTTTAGAATGTCATATATTTTTGCCTCAAAAGGCATCAATGAAACTTGAAGAAGGAATATTTGCACATCGATCATTCGTGTGGAAAGAAGAATTCGTTATTGTAGGAGGATACCGTGGATATTTAAATCAGCAGGTTCAAAAAGTTCCATTGCCATTTAGTAACAGAACTACAGAGTCATGCGCAGACTACGATCGCTGGCAATGGCAGTGTGCCTCTGATCCTAAATGTGGTTGGTGCCCATCCAGCAACCGATGTTTTGAGAAGACTTCCGGAGCAAATTGTACCACTAACCTTCATACACTTCAGTGTCCTGGAATATGTAGCTTGCTGACTTCTTGTAGATCATGTGTCATTCCAGGAATGCATTGTGCATGGTGCGATTATACTGAACAGTGCTTGAAGTTGGAAGATTTACATCATAATTGTGTTCCAAAGCCATCAGCTAACAAATCAATTAAACATGTATCAAGTGAATGCTTTGACAAGAGTTATCGATTAGGATTGACACAAATTGAGTATCGTTATCCAATTGACTTAAAAAATCCAGATAATGTAAGGATCGCAAATTCATCTGTTCTGGTTTTACCGCGGGACTACGCTGGAGGCAACGGAAACAATCGAGAAGTTGTTTCTGAATTGAGGGGATTTGTGGAAGTTTTCACATATACCGCAAAGAAACTTGAAATCTGCGCCGTACACGCGGCAGTAAATCTAAGTTTGTCAAGTCAGGAAGAAACGTACAACACATCTTTCAACTGGACAGATCACCATCATTGCTATAATCTTACAATGAAATCTGGCAAGCCAGTCATATTACTTCCTGACCTTCGTCTTCAACTTACTTTGTCTGCCAAGAGCTTTGGTCCGGAAGTGAAACAGGAAAAATCTGGAAGGTAATACACAAATTCAAAAGTTTGCTGTTATATGGAAAATGACGTTTCTGCTTGATTGTAACATATTCTACTCTTCTGATTTAAATCTATTTAGGGTCATTATTCAACCCAAGCATACTGGATCACCCACCTTTCGAGTCTTGAAAAAAGAAAATTTACGGCCGTACGAACAACAGGAAAATTGTTCTATTCACTCCACTTGCCTCGCGTGTTTGGTAAATGCACTATGCGCATGGGAAACTGAAACATCAAAATGTATTAACCGTACAGCAGATATTTCCAAAGAAGTGGGCGTCTATCCCGTGGTCCTTACTCCAGACGAATGTCCTTTATGCACTGATAAACGATTTTGCGAAGACTGTGTTCAAAGACCAGTTGGCGGAGTTGATTGTGAATGGGATGAAGCTGAGGCGAATTGCAATAGGAAAGGACGGCATGAAAACAACACCAAAAAGTCTGTTAGTGAGTGCCCCTTGGAGTGTCATTTAAGGAATAATTGCAGCACATGTTTGAATGCTCCTGGTTGCGTTTGGTGTGAACAACAGCAGGAATGCTTCGTTTTTACCGTGTATACAAGCTTGTATCAATTTGGAAAATGCTATCAATGGGCCGACAAGCTTGAACAATGTTCAAGATGTGGAAATCAATTGAAATGCGAACCTTGTGTTGAACAAATGGTATGTTTTTGGGAAAACTCCATATCCCACTGATTCATTTGCACCATATATTTATACATATAATATAATTTAAGTAATGTACATTACGGTAAGGTGTGAGACTAATATGTCCCATTTTTATCAGGGTTGTGGATGGTTGTACGATGAGACGGGTGGAATTTGCACAGAGGGTGATTTTTCTGGACCGTATTCTTTCCCATCTGTTCCAGAAATTGAAAGTGTCAGCTTTGAATTCAACGAAGATAATGAGTTGCACGAACTGGTTCCGAAAGCATACACAAATAAAACTTGGACGTACAGCATATGTCCAGATGTTGACGAGTGTGTTTTAAATTTACATGACTGTAATCACCCGAATGCAACTTGTGTAAACACGCCTGGTTCATACAAATGCATTTGTAATCGGGGATACACTGGCGATGGAAGAAACTGTGAGAAAACATGCTTACACCCATGTAAAAATGGACATTGTTCTTCTGATTTTCTTTGTGAGTGTAATATTGGCTGGACTGGAGTCGATTGCTCCGTCGACTGTGGCTGTAATTATCATTCCTATTGTGAAAATGGCCGTTGTGACGAATGCTTGAACTATACAACTGGCGACCATTGTGAATATTGTTTGGAAACAACGTATGGGAATGCTACATTACTGGATGTTGGATGTAGGCAATGCGACTGCAATGGTACAAGGAATAAAATGTTTAAAGTTTGTACATATGGTATAGATAATGATTAAGGTTCGCCAAATGCACCAAACGTCACCAAACTTAAAAATGGGTCTTAGACTATGCATATCCCCTATAAACCTTATTTAGGATTATGTCGCTCCAAACGCTCCAAAATATAATTCTATTCGCACCAAAAAATAAAAATTATCCGCAACTTTTGCCTTTCCTTAATAATGATAATATTTTGAAATTTCATACAACATTGATTTTTTAATTTTCAGGACATGGCGATGTTTCAAAAGGACTATGTGATCGAATAACCGGAAAATGTTACTGTTTGAATAACACTGAAGGGGATCATTGCGACAAATGCGCTCCGGGTTATTTCGGCAACCCGACTCGGGGTCATCCATGTTACAGGAAATGTGGCGGCCGTGTGGTCTTAAATGGAACTCGCGGATATTTTGGATTTTATCCAGAGAAGTATAATGTCTATTCATCCAAGCTTTCATCTCGAAAATATGGACTGAAGGAAGGGGAACACATGTCACAAAACGTGCCTGTTGTCACACACTGTTTATGGCTCATTCGTGCAACTCCCGAAGAATCAAATGATCAATCTGATGAAGTTGTAAATTTGATTGACCCAATACATGAAGAACTAGAGATCGAGATAGAGAAAGATTACCGCATTTTATGTCAAAGAAATGGCCTGCAAATATTTAGTACATGGGCTGGATCACGATATCATGCACCTTTGATAGCTACAGTGTGCTCTAACGAGGACTCTCCTTCATCACGAGCAAGCGTAGTTATTTCCCTTCGTGGTAGAAATGCTGCAGTTCTATTACAGTTTGCTCAAATGGGAATGATAAAATTTTCGTTTAATGCATCTTATCGACTTGTACGAAAACGAACAATCATCCCACCTAGCACTGACGTGTCAGACGTTCCTGTAACAATATCCAAATTGTACGACGGTCGATCAGTACTGAGAAGATTTGGGCATAGCCTGCACCTAGAATCTAAGAACATGTGGATTTTTGGTGGATACTCTCTATCTCATGGGCCACTAAACGATATTCGTCATTACGATAGGGATTCGGGAAATTGGGTTCCCTTAACTATAACAGTGACACAAGGTGAAGAAGCTGTTCCACCCTCCCGTTACTTTCATGGTGGCACACTGACCCCTCCATCTTCAATATTAATTCACGGAGGCATGACGTCAAATGTTACATTTTTATCAGACACTTGGAAGTTTGATACGCGTTCATCCCGTTGGACTAAACTCTGCGAGGGTCTTTTGGATAGTCCAAAACTAGCTGGACATACACTCACAGTGAAACCAGATCTAGATGGCGAAGGATTTATAGTGATTATGATTGGTGGCTTCAACTCTCTCAGTGGATTTTCTGACAAGGTGTATATTCTTTCATCAACTTCGAGTGAGTGCTGGACATCGTTGGACACAATAGGATCAGGTCCAGTTGGAGTTTACGGACACTCTGCCGTCTACCATCAACATTCAGATACCATTTATGTATTCGGTGGAATGATTTATGAATCCCATTCAGTTACAATATCCTCCCGCTTATATTCATTCCAAATACCCAAGAAAAGATGGTCTGTTCTACCAAACGGAGATGAAAATTATTGGCCCTCCCCTTTAACTTTCCCCCCTAGAAAATATCTTCATTCTGCAGTATCCACAGATTCGTATATGCTGATTATCGGAGGATATGGAAATACTATAACTGTTTCAATGATAGCGTATGTTTACTCCTGTAACTCGTGGCAAGCTTTGGATCAGGTTCAAGGCCAGGAAGTGTTAAATCGCGTTGCAACAGCATCTTCTATTTACA
This sequence comes from Orchesella villosa, assembly GCA_036850725.1. Taxonomy (NCBI): domain Eukaryota; kingdom Metazoa; phylum Arthropoda; class Collembola; order Entomobryomorpha; family Orchesellidae; genus Orchesella; species Orchesella villosa. Next base: position 4,581 of record JAANSM010005387.1, on the reverse strand, counting down.
ATCATCAAGTTCTTACTATGGGGGGTCTTCTTGTCCGCGGTGGAGTTTCAACTGAATCAGTGTATCAGCTTTCACTCCCCGAAGATATTTTATGCAGTGTTCATAATAACAGCGATCGTTGCAAAGCAGTTAAATTTTGTTCTGTATGCTCTTCTAACAATGATCAGAAAGAACAGTGTTATAGATCAGAATTGGATATGCCAACAAAGTGTTCATCAGGTGCTACCAATATCAGATTCTGGTCGGGTAAAGCATGTTCAACTATCAGTTTTCACGAGGACAAATGCGATAGATTGAAAACGTGTGGAGAATGTCTAGCTGTTTGGCCAACGCATCCTAATTCGTCACAGGTTGGATTTGACATTATTCTTGTATGATTAACGCTATTAGCAGTTCGAGATTTACATAAAACAGGTACACAGTATATGGTATATGTTAACAGTAAGTAATGAATTTGTAACTTCCACTTTCAGGGTTGTACGTGGTGCACCACATATTTTAACGTGGGTCGATGTATTCCTATATCGAAAACATGCGAAACTGAAAATCAACGAGGCCAGAAACAAAGAACAATAACAGATTCGTCATACTGTTCTGATTGCAGTGCTTCACAGTGTGAAAAGTGTGGAGCTTCTGGATGTGTTTGGTCTCGACAAATCATTCGTCATAGTAAGTAATAACTCTTTGATTCATTAATTGGCGAAAGTTGAAGATAAAATCTTATTAGCAATTCATAATTTACAATAGTACAACGTGGCATCGAGGTCAGATTCACACCACAATATGATTGGAGCTGTGTTCCCAAATTCATCATCAACAGTACCTCTTTAAGTGTATCTTCATCTCCACCCGTTCCATGTACTCCTCCATGTTCGGAACATATCACCTGTCAGGAATGTTTGAAGTCTGCTGGAGGTGAAGGTGGATTTTCTTCTTGTCGGTGGAGCGTGGTTTTTAACAAATGTTTATCACCGGCTCATATTCCAATGCTCTGTTTTGGGGGTGTTTGTGGAACAGTTTTGGAAAATGATCCTGAGATTTGTCCAAAGGGCTGTGGTGTTCTAAAATCTTGTTCGTCCTGTCTTCAAAACCCATTATGTGGCTGGTGCGCCTTGGAGGATAAAAATGGGGAAGGAGAATGTATGTCTGCAGAGAAAGTCGTTGGAGAAGGCTTCGCTTGCAGACCAGGCTTTAATTGGTCGTACGCAGTTTGCCCGAAAGAAAATGAATGTACCAACTTACACCACGACTGTGATCATATAAGTGAAGTGTGTATAAATTTAGATGAAGGATACAGGTGTCAGTGTAAAGAAGGGTATAACCGTACAGAGTCAGGGTGCATTCCCATTTGTATACCAAGCTGTGTGAATGGAAAATGTGCTGCGCCAAATACGTGTGAATGCAATTTCGGATTTGTAGGAAAAAATTGCAATGATAAATGCAACTGTAATGGTCATTCTAACTGTCTTGAAGATGATTTAGATAATTGCGTCAACTGTCTAAATAATACCCAGGTAGATACCGAGAACAATACTTATATTGTATACTTATATTTCAAACGGTTGTTTGAAAGAAACTTTTCAATTTTTTACAGGGGCCACATTGCGCAAAATGTAAAACCTTTTTTGTTGGTGACCCAACAAATAATGGCGCATGTATTTCTTGTCATGATTACTGCAATTCACACACACCAATCTGTCTTTCCGAAGAGAATTATAATCAATGGTGTAACAATACAGTGACAACAAACTTCGATCCGCAGAAACTACGTGAAGAGATTCTTGCTAGTGGTATTCGTTCTGGACCTACCAATGTAGCTTATTGTTGCGGTTGTAGTAACAATACTTCGGGAAGCACTTGTAAAGGGTGTTTACAAGGTTGGTTTTCTGAGTCATCCAAATTATTCGAAGCATCAGTATTTAAACGCATTACTCAATTTTCCTAATTTTAACTTGTCTTCTACGTTCTACCAAAAATAATTCCAGGTCACTTCAGGGCATATGCCGAATTAACACAGCCCTGTCGAAAATGTGAATGTCATGGACATTCTGATACATGTGATGCGAAAACCGGTTTAAACTGTCATTGTGGGAACAATACTGACAGCGAAGAATGTCCATCTGGTACAATAAAGCAGGTCTGATTTTTACTAAGCATCAAATCAATAACAAATGACGAAGTGAATGATCCATAGTTTGTGTTTGCTAAAGTGCTTTCTTATTTAACCAATTGTACCAATAGAGTCCTCATCATCAGTGTTGGAAGATGCAGTGTGCGAAATGTAAGGAACATTATTTTGGAACTCCTACTGGTGGTCATCAATGTTATAAGCAGCTAGCCGTTGACGTAGATAGTTGCTTTAGTCCAGATAGTCCAGAAGCAAGTAAGCTTACAGTGCCATATTCATCATGTAGTTGACATTCCTTCATGAGTCCTAATGTTAGCCCAAAACTATATTACCGGCTTATTTATTTGTTGTTTCAGAATCTTGTTCATTGAATCCTGAGCCATTGTTATCAGGTTTGTTTTTAAATCCCAATTATCATTAAATGAATTTTCAAGGGATTAAATTGGTTTATAAATGGCAACTAACCTGAAACTTTTTTCGCAGGTCGAACGGCCTTCTTTGCTGTCCAACCTAAATTTATGAACGTTAACATAAGAATATGGCTGGATGTTACAATTGGTGCCATAAATGTTTACTTAGCATCGAGGGATGATATGTTTCTCGTACACTGGGACAATCAGAGCAATTTGCATAGGGTAAACATTTTACATATCACTTATTTATTCATTTGAGTAGGCAATTTATTTTTGTGATATGTGATACGTGTAGGTTGAATTTGACGTAAAATATGGACTTGCTGGTATTCGGAGCGATATTATGCGAGGTCAATCTCCAAGGAATAATCCTTTTGTTAGCCAAGATGAAGGGGTATCTGATGAGTCTCAGACGTTGGAATCACTTTCTATTGAAAATATGAGTGAATTGGGACCAACGAGTCAACCTCTAACAACTATTTTACCTGGAATGGGTAATAAATTGGTGCAAATTGAGGCAGCAGGGTTTGCCAGTTATCATACGGTAACTGATTCAAAAGCGGTGCTTCTAGTAAAGAATCTCAGAAATCGGCTTGTTATTACATTACCACAGGTACGTGTGCACACCTGCATGACTTATCATTTTGTAAAATGAAATAATAATTACTATTCATATTCATACTAATGTGTTTTTTTTTTTCAGGAAAATCACGATCTCAGGACGACTCGTTTTTATTTAATACTGGAGGGTCTTGGTGATAAGTCTCATGGTAGTATCTTTTTCAGGTACAGATTTTTGTCAACATGCTAAATGCAAAATATCCTTGAATTTCTTCAAGAGTTTCGTAAAAATTAACGTCTATATCTTTGAATTTTTCAGACAAGATCAGCAACATATAGATCTGTTCGTGTTCTTCTCAGTTTTCTTTTCGTCTTTCTTTATCTTCTTAAGTCTATGTGGCGTGCTTTATAAATTCAAACAAACGGTATACCAGGTTCTTAACATATTTTATCGCATAAAATCAAGTTTCTATGTATGAACTGAAGTGACCCGGTTTTCCTTGATTCGGTTAGATTGACATTCGTCGAGCTAGACAACGACATGTGGATGAAATGCTCAGCATGGCTAAACGGCCATTTGCTGTTACAACAGTTATTTTAGAACCAGATCCCAATAGTCATTTGTACGAAGCTTACACGCAATGTAGGAAAGTCTGCCGTAAAGGCTGTATTTGTCTCCGCCCGATTGCTGCAGAGGTAAAGCCATTCCATAGTATTAAATTGGGAAAAAAATAATTGCCCATAAATTAAAAGAAATCGACCATAAATAGTGACCGAAAGGTCAAACCCTGAAACCTGCACTTTGTGGAAGAATTAATTTATAGTTTTATTTAAATATGTCACACCATAACACAAATATGCAGTCGTCAAAATAAGGTGTTTTTTTCAACTTTTTATTATTTAGTTATGACAAAAGTGTTCATTGGTCAATATATAACACAAATATTGTGTTAATATGCATATAGAATATGAGATCGATAGAGTAGTTTTTCGGATTTTCAGCATTTCACAGCTTGGTATTATATGTAACTTCTTTATTGCTTCTAAATTAACAATTTAAACTCTTGCTGAATAATGAGAGCCCTCGTTACTTTCTGTGGCCTACTACGCTTTCTCTTTTCTTCAAGAGGAAGAGATTTGGCACACGGTCGAAGTTAATGGAAGCCATTTTTAATAGCTATTCCCAATATATACACCTTTTGAAACTCGGTGCAGGTACATGACGAATCCTTCCAGTTACGTACTTGCATCTCAAATTTCCACAATCTGGTTATACTGTTTTCATTTTCATACCCTTCGAAGTATTCTCAACTGTGTTTGCTTTAAATACCAGATACAAATACTTTTTTTAAATATTCTAAAATATTTAAATACAAATACTTTATTTAAATATTCTAAAATATGTAAATACAAATGCAGTATTTAAATACATTTAAAAGTATTCAAATGCAATCCAAAATTCATTTCTACTCGATCTCA
>JAANSM010005386.1:0-10182 GCA_036850725.1 Orchesella villosa | reverse complement strand
CAAAGCAGCGTTAGCGTAGCATCCAACACACGTATCCAACATCTGTATATGATGTTATTTGACTTTTAGAACGGAAATGGCTAATTTTTTGAAGGAAACCGTCATCAAAATATTCATCAAGTAATTTTCCAAGCATGCAATTTCATCATCACATTAATTCTTATTTGGTGAGCTAAGCGTTTGAAATAAAAATATATAAATAAATCATAGTTTTTGATGGTTTTATAAAGGAATCAGAGCTGAAACCAGTCAGTCAGCCTTTTTTTGTAGAGGAAGCAGTTGAGGCTAAAAAAGCAGGTCACATTCACGTCTACAACTTTTAGAGCCCACGAACGAAGGTTCCGCTCTGTGGAGTTCCGTTCCAAAACTGCGACTCTACTCGCAATCAGACACCATACCACACACACATTCACAAAGCAGTTAAAATAGCTGTTTTAACTCAACGAGCCCCTCCTATATGAATGACTATATGAATCTGTATATAGTATGCATATTTGAAACTTTCAAAGTGCTTTTATTTTCCTTACTGCATTACGTGATGCGTTTCACTTTCCAGCCTTTTTTCTGTGTGTAAAGTTGGCGAAGTGCAGATGGGAAATGTGATATATATATTGAAGCCAACTATACCGTGGGTCCAACAAGAAGACATTATAGATGTAAACTCAAGCTTCCTTCATAGAAACCATGGCTGGAAACTTATACGGTATATGTATAATACTACTCTAATGGTTGAAAGTAGATCACATAGCAAATCGCATCTCGGATCACATCCCATCGCGAGTTTCAAGGAAAAAAGGGAACTAAAGTGAGAGAGATAATGATATTGAATATTGCAGTGGGAGAGAGAGATATGTGCAATAATGTTACTTCGACTCGGACTCTAATGCACTTTTGTTATTGCATTTCATTCTTCCATTTTACGGGCATGAACACACTACTATGTATTCATATGCGTATAAGGATGTACCGCTAAAAGAATGGATAAAAATACTAAGCTGTATTCTTCCCATGAGAGCAAGGCAAAAACATATTGAGCGACCTTTTGCGCTCCGTTCGGTTTGACCCAAACATGTACACATGCATTTTGTTTTGCTTTCTTCCTATCAGTAAAAAAGCAGTAGCAGCAGCTTGTGTCTGACTACAGCTTGACTGCATTCATGCTTACTCCTTATAATTCAGGGTGTTTCTTATCGCCTGCAATGTGATATCTCTATGCACTTACTCACAAAGTTTATGTGTAATTTAGCAAGTTAAGAGGAATGGATTTTTTCTCTGAAGTCAAGTAAAGTAGTCCACGTGCAGAAAGCGGTATGGAAAAGGAAGAAGTAGGTTACTGAGACCGACTGAGAGTATTAAAGCATTAGGAAATAGGAGCGTGCGAGTCGTGAGTGACTACAGTTTTATTTCCTGATCTCAATTCTCGGTTGGATAAGGCCTGACATCACATCCCTTTTTGCTGTAAGTATGTACAAACTGAAAAATGTGAGCCAATGGCTCACTTCCACTCCCTGAGTGAAAGCGGAAGAAGCTTAGAGAAAAGCTTTTTAGTATATCCATTTTCGTATAAGGCTCATTTTGTATTTCACTTTAAAGTAACGAATGTGTTACTCCATACACTTAATGTTTCGTTTTCAGACTAATGTGATTCTATTCCATTAGTATTTACAGTCTATTTTGTACACTCAATTTTTAGTCTTCTGTTAGTTAATCCTTTTTCTCTCCAAGTATGTTTCAAGGTCAAAAGTCCAGCGTTTTTTATGAAGATTAGATGAATGTAACACTATGTGTGATTGTCATTTACCAAATAAAAATATCGTTCGACCAAAACACCAATTTATTTCAGAAAAAGAGTGAATCGTATTAAGAACGGCGAAGGAAGCATGTTACTCTATTTATCTTCTGAGACACGGCATTTTTTCTTGGGCTTGTGTAGGCTCTTCCAAATCTCTTTAAATGAAGTATTTTGACAAAATATAAATTGCATATAGAAAGGTATCTCATTTGTGAGCAAGTAGGTGGATCGTAATAACTATCACGATATGTGAGTAGAAATATACTAAAAATCGAATAGAAAGAGTAAAGCAGCTGACTCTGACAACCAGTTTTGTACACAATCACAATCAGAACTAGAGGGAAACTATAGGGAATGGTCACATATACTCTGGAGCGGATTGGATTGGAATGAAAGACTGTGTGCTATTGACACACAATGTAGTATCATCATGATCATGGGCCTTTGAAACTATTTCTATACGTGTAATAATAATATAGGTTAGTGAAACAAGAGGAGCGAGCTAAGTCAAGAAAGCGCAGGGAAAGTTGAGTATTGAGATTTCATTTCTCAAGTCGACAGGAGTCGTTATTTGGTTCGCACGACGATATGGCGATGACGACGAGATGAGACCTGCAAGTTAGTATGTGTATTCATAAAGCTTTTGCAGCTTTACTGTATATTTATAGTTAATTCAGTGCATAAAAGAAGTGGAGAGGAAGCACTCCTCCAAACTTTCTCTTATAGTAAAGTTGGTTTGGAATTCAGATGGAAAAGCATATAGAGAGAAGGCTCCCATTAATTCCCTTGAGCTAACATAACACTGCAATCCAATGCTAGTCACATACAGTGTAACGTATTATGGTTTCAACAGCAGCCGAGCCGATTCCAACGAGCTGCGATGTGATGTGCATTACCATATATGTATGACTATGACAAGCATCATTATAGCGGAAAACGGAATATATAACATGTTCGCTGCATGAATTTGTATGTATGTACATGACATGACATTAAGCCACTCTATTGGCCAATGCAGACGCACACACACATTGCATGGCACGTTGTAAAAACGCTCAGATTCTGACTCAGATATTCCAATAGAACAATTTCCATCCAAGATTTCCCTTCCATGCCTCAACCAGCCAAAGACTTAATATCCTGTCTAGCTATTTTTCTCCTTTTCTGACTAAGAACATCCGATCCAACATCCAACCCACGGCTAAAACGTTCGCATTCACAATCACTTTGTCTTTTAACTTACGCCAATAAGTTTAACAATAAAAAGTGTTATAATAGTAGCAGTTCAGCCTCCTCACGAAAACAAAAGAAAATCTGGAGGAGCTCCCAGAAATAAAGAGACTAGACTCTTAGAGGAGACTGCCGGCTCGTGTGTATTTTGCACATTGAGAAATCTGGCTTGAAGGAATCCGTATGAATGAGAGGCTACGTGCTTGTCAATTTTTGGAAGTCTTATGGGAACAGGAATTGATTCTGTGTACAACATACGTACGCACGCAACTGTCTGCGAACTCACTTCCTTTTATGGAGCAAACCGACAGAGCTTTTGTAAAATGAGGAGAGTTTTAGGGAACAAGACGCTTAAGTCAAAGCCCTCAAGCAGCCTCTGCATGTTAAAAGAATACGCAATCAGGATCAAAACAAATATCAAGATTCAATCCGATCAATGCGAACTTCAGACAAGAAGACGGAACAAAAATGAAATACTTTTCTCAGATATGTAGACTGCCAACAGTGCCAACTGCGTATTGCGTCTTCTGTTGTTGACTACCAAATGTGCGTATTCGCATTACATCTTTTGTTTTCTTGGTGTATTCCATGTGGATTTAGCTTTAGCTTTAGCTAACTTTAAATTGCGATTCGACCCGGTCTGTTTAGTAAGAACAGAAAGAACGGATGAGGATTACACACATGATGTAAAGAAAATAATCTCACCTGCTGGCTATACAGGCTCAGAAAAAGGAGCCAGCAGTGCTTCATAAACCAAGCTAATATTTTATGCAACAGTGTGAAACTTTTTCTATACCTAGGTATCTGTCATCATCTGCATACATTATGTTATGCCTGTATGGATTTACCATTTTTTACTCGCTCGCTCAGTCAGTGGCTCAGCAAAGATTTTTTTTCTGCAAAGGGAACTGAACTGAAGTAAAACGGTAACTTTGCATAATATGCATTTGAAAATAGTATATAGGATAGGTTTTCCAGTTCCAGCGAAAAGACCGCACACACGTATCATTTCATTCACACTGACACAGTTCCATACCATCTCATACCTTCTGAGACTAGTTGGTAGTCGTCGTACTTTGAGAATAATGACAACAACAAGAAGCCAACTTTTTGTGGGTGAGACTTGGGACGTTTCTCACTTGAAAAGGGACTATATATATTCTTCTCCTTTTGTGTAAAATGGGTGAATGTGGAATAAAAAAAGGGGAGGAATAAAATGCATGCATGTGTATGAGGTGCCATGAATTTTGCATGTAATCTTTGAATAGCTTTGCTATTACTACTCATTCTTTATACCCAAACGTGTTTTGTTACTTATATTATATATATGTTATATAATAATATTATTATTATTACTCTCTACTTACTTTCTCTTTGCTAGCACTATGGTTTTTTTGTAGACCACGCCACGTACATACTACAATTTTTTTCACACAATCTAGGAGAAAGTTTCGTCTTTTATATTATTGTATGAAAGGAAACCTTCCTCCTTTCTATTTTCTCCGTTTAAGGAGAAGACCAAGGAAAAAAGTCTCCAGAGAAAGTTGGAAAACTGCACTTGCTGTTTGGTGAATTCAATTGCATACCATTTCAATATAGATTACGTGATTGTCATGCCAGAAGCCATGTGTATGTCCTATGTCGGTGAGAAAAAGCGGAGTAGAAACCTTACTAACTTGTACTACTGCCACTTGCCTTAGTTTCTTTTTTATTTGAGTAGGAAAAAAGGATATGGGTTGAGTTGAGCTGGGCTGAATATAGTAATAAAACATTATGCTGTGTTGTATTAGTATTAATATATATAAAAGTACATATAAATGTACGTATTTTTATCTCAAGTAATGTATGTCGGATTGGATAGGAGCAGAAAGCAAAGAGCCGCACTTGCCATTATCCACCACCATCACCGCCACACTCATGGACGGTAAGGACATAGACATCTCTAGCTCACTCTACAATCTACATTATCCATATATACGAATAGGAAATGCGAGAATATGCGTTATTATTCTTATTGGATTCTTCCGTTCAAAGGCCTTTCTCTCTTTCTCTCTCTCTCTGTGTGTACTATAAAAGTGTAGGTATAAAGGAAGGAAGTGAGTGTATATGTGGAAGGGGTAAAAAGGAGTGAAAGTAAAATGAGGAAAATGCCAAGCCAATATTAGATTCAGCCCAGCCTTGTTTCTAAAGGTCTAAAACCTGGTTCTGGTTGTGTGTAGGAGTTGTAGTAGGTAGAGAGGAATCACCTTCAATTGAACTCATGATGAGAGAAAAAACGAGGAGTCTACTGGTCTAACTAATAAAAAAGGAAATTGGAAAGTGAAGGTGGAATCCGTCGTGTCTATACATCTCCTATGAACTACATCACTAGTACACATTATGTGACTACCTATAGGTAGTATATAGTTGTAGGTCGGTAGTTACCGAAAACGCAAAAACGATGAGACTGCAGACCTCGTTGTGAATGACTTTTTTTCTAGTCATACAAAGTTAGCCATAGAGTCTTGTTTTTCTCTCTTGCTGCTGACCCGATTCCTTTATTGAATTTCAAAGTAGAAAGCAATGGTAATATATGGGTATATAATACTAGATGAAATGGGGCAACCTCGGAATAAAAAGGATACGCAGATGTACAACGAGAAACAGCTGGAGCACTTAAAGAGAAAGAAGAAGTAGAAGCGCTGATTTGGTTTGAGGTTCTCTGAAGCTATATAATCTCCTTCGTGGTATGGTGAATTGGTTTGCTCACGTTGAGCTGAGTTCGATTTTTTGTTTGCGGCTTGGCGTGGAAGACCAATCAATTTGGTTTTAGGGATGGAAAAACAGAAAAAAGAGTTTGAGTTGGTGGAGAGATGCACGTGTCTATTTGTATTCAATTTTCTTAGGACTTTTCGGTCTTACTCAGGGATTTTTTGTTAATATACTTTATATATATATATATTTGTTGAAACTGAGGTGTACAAAAGTGATTAAGTACAAGCGTTACTAACCACTTTCTATGGAAATGGTCATGGTGGCAATCTGATTGAGAGTGTAACTTGATTTGACCGACCCGATTGCTGCAATTTGGGAGAAAAGTCGTTTGGTCGTTTCAGATTCGGCTTTTGCGTAATGGCTATTTCTTTTCTTTGATCAGCAAATTTCAAATGCATAGTTTACGCAACCATGTACATATCTGTATATGTTTATGGCCCCTTTCTCATGAATTACTTGGGCTGGGTAAGTCAATCAATAGTTCGTTAAAATTAATACGTATTCATATTGCGTGTATATATTGAGGGCGGTAAAGAACCCGATTTTTTTGTGTAAACGTTACATACAAATTGTGTCTAAATATACTGATCATAATTAGGCATACTTGTAATAGTCAGTAATAGTAATACTTGTAATATTGTAATGTACAATATATGTGTGGTTGCCAATTACTTGTCAGTAGGAACTGTCTACTTGTTGGAAAATATAAGGCTTATTCATCTTCTTTTTTAAATGGGAGCATACAGTTTCGTCTTACTGACGCCTCCACCCTTTCAAAATGTAATGAGCATGTCGCTATTTATAGTATCCAGTGCTGTTGTTGTGTACTGAATTCTACGGTGACGATGACGTCGTCGATGCCCTGTCTGCGACTGACATTACTAATTAATCGGTTGCTGTTGTTTTCATCATGGAACCATTGCCAAAAACAGTATTTTATACATGATTCTCATCGCCCATGCATCCATTCCACATCGACATTCATCACGGAAATAATTTCTCTTTTCTCGGTAATGGCTTTTATTCTCATCATCATCAGCATGAGCACCTCATTTGCAAAAGCCAAAAAGCCACTAGAAAGATACTCATTAGTTTTTGAAATTGGAATATTAAAGCATGCACCTGAGGTTTCATAAGAGCCGACAGACGTGCCAACATCAAGCTAAGCCAATGTTGAATGTCACTTCTTCCCTCATAATTTGCTTTCCAAACCAACTTCCGTTAGCTAGTACTAGCACACTACCAGATTTATTCGCATTTCGAGCTCAAGTTTCGCAACATGCATAGTTTTTGAAGGATTAACCTCTCGTTTGGAAAGTTTTGAGAACGTTCAACATCAACTTTTTGTTCATTTCACACTACATCCAACTCTCTCTCTCTTGGAATTATTATGAATGATGATTATGAAGTCATATTATTTGTTATATCCATTATGACATGATGACTGTTTCTTGTGTATATCAACATCATTTGCATAATGTTTCTCACTGATTGTAATATCATTACTTCTACATATAAACGAGAAACCAGCACACCATATTCCCATTCATCACACCTCACGACCTTTGGACCAAAGCCCAATAGACCCAACTCATAACACATTTACTCGGAGTGACAGTGCATAAATTGAACATTATAATATACGAACTAGTGCCGACATGCGATATTAAACTATATTTATAGGATATTGCTTCAAAATACAATGTAATAAGCGCTTGATGACTTGATAGATACAATATAATAAATGTATGTATGCTTTCGTAAATACATTGTTTCCTTGCGTGTACACGAGAATTGCATTGCATGTCCGTGTGAATGACTTTCTCCAAAAGTTCAATTAAGTGTGAACGAGCGGAGCACGGAAGTAGGTTAGGTTTTAACTCATTCTCACATTGACTCAATGACTTTGTGTCTAGAAACTAATAAAACACTTGTACATTTTATGTTATGTTCTGTGCGGTAATCCAAGAGGCTTAAGCCTTATTTTCGTTTGTAGTCGTAATAATCTAAGCTGCCACCACACTTTATAACCTTTATATTGCAAAGGAAAACAATATTGTGTGTGTGACCTCCTGCTACCTTTTATTATGCTAGGAATATATATATGTAGTAAGTATATTATGGTGGTATACACAGAATTGTTGAAATTCCCATTGAACAATTTTGCAAACAGAAGCCATCTTTTGAAAGAATGCAATGGGGGTAGGTATAGGTAGTACGTAGGTAGGTTGGTAGGTCAATAATTACAACTGCAGGATCCATAAAGCAAGCAAGGAAGGAAGAGAGATAGATTGGAGGATAGCGAGACGTACTGTTATTAATCATCATGAATAAAGAGCAAAGCTAAGTCAGGCCATGGTCGTCGCAGCATCCATTCCATATAACACAGTTGGGTTACCAAGTTATACCTCTCTTCTAAAATAACTTCTTGTTCTTGTGCGGGAGGGAAAGGGAGAGAGAGATGTTGCCATTGCATGCAATATGGTTTAGAAGGGAAGAAGTGCTTGTTCTTATATGCTGTTCTTGTTCTTTGTACACACGAAATTTAATTGAATAAAAGGAGAGTAGGAGCAAATCCCATTGCAATGTCACATAGGTCATTATCTATTCAACGATAGGTATATATTCGCATCTCTCTTTCGGTATAACCATTTCATTTCTCTTATTCTCTCGCTTTATTAGAATTTTGCTGAAAACAAGGGCTTCTTACAAAACGTTCCATTTTCATGTCATGCATTAGTCGTCGTATGCCCACCGCCGCCCGCCTTACGTTTTTTGGCCTGGCGTGTGTAGATTATCCAGAAAATGTGGGTCACCCGGTTTTCCTCTGTTTCTTCATTCCTGCTGTCTCAAAAATCCAAATAAATCCTCCCCTTTCTCCTTTATATAAACATGGATAAAAAATACATGTTAGTTAAAAAAGAGTGAAAGAAAGAATAACATTGTAACTTTTTCTAGTCTTGCATGTTACATGTTATTTTATATTGTTTGATATATCCCCCGGAGAAGGAATTCTTTTTTATACTTTGTTTTTCCTTTCCTATCTTCTTTGGATAGAATTGCATATGTACATAAAAGAAAAACAAGCAAACATGAGAAAAGGCTGTACAGCAGTGATGGCAGTGGTGAGAGCAGGAGGATGCCAATTTATCTCGTGTGTGTAACGTAACTGTAGACGCCTTTTTCACATTATACCATCATCTCAGCATCCAAGCAGCAGCTAAGCAATATAACATTTTTTAGTTTGAAACAAGAGCAGAAACAGAAAAGAGACAAATAATATGTTATTCCGCAGTTCTAGTTGTTTTTAAAGAAACTAAAAAGGCGAAGGAAACAAAAGTTTAGTTACAATTCATGATATGTATCATGATATCATGTTGTGCTCTTTTACATCCAATCCAATCCACATCCATACTTGGTATGAGGTGGTGAAAAGAATCTCATGTTCCCTTACTCCATCGCATACGGAGAAAAAAACCTTGGAAAAAGTGGATAAATATTAGGGCTTGTTTCATGTCTTTTTCTAAAGTTCAAATCTTTTGTTTGTCAGTTCAAGGGAATCTCTGATACATATATATTGAACAACCATAATTATAATTACAACAAAAAGGGGAAATCAAAAGTCTCCGTCTTCTTCAGGTAGGGTACAAAAATAGAATTTAGTCAGGACAAAGGGGATGGACTACAACTGTCATAATAGGTAGTTTGTGTTTAAAATGAGATCACAAAAAAATGCTAATACTGACGAGCACTTATGTGTAATAAATCCTGCAAAGTATATATATCAATCCTTCCTTGGCTCTTGAAGACGTAAAAATACAAAGCCGTAGGCTTATGCTAACGTGCGAGCAGATGGGAAGAAATGATAAGCAAAAATATTTTCCCCTACATTAAAAATTCAACATCGGATCATCTGTCTTACGAAAATGGATATGCTTTATACTACTGTGTTATGCCACTTTACTTTCCGCTTTCCTCGTCGGTTCTCATCGAGTGTACATTTGTATACAGCAAAAATGCTGCAGGATATAACTAGGTAGATCGCTCGTAAAGATTCTGTTTTGGAAAGACTTCCGTTTTTGTCTTGTTGTTTTCATTGTAAACACACACTTTTTGAGCTGGTTTGCTCTATCTTGTATTTGTAGAGAAGGAGACGGACGATGAAGGTGCCCTCGGGGAGGAAACATTCACTTTTATGATGCACCATATGTCTCTCTTTCCGTCTTTAGAAAGGGAAAAACTTTCTGCGTCTATGCTACTTCTTTTCTGATTTTCTCATATTTACTTATTCGCCCATGTCGATAGTAAACTACCTTAAAACTTACAATTTTACTACAGGGCATTCATTTCGTTTCAATTGTGTGAGGTGGGATTCCACTAACATATCAGACGTAGAATGAATGTAA